>KV417322.1:0-30283 GCA_001630345.1 Calocera viscosa TUFC12733
GCCGGCTAAGATTGTCAAGCAGTTTTCAAGGGGCAAACGTGAGCTGCGCAGTCCGATCAGCTTTACTCCTACGAAGTCCCGCTCCGCAGCGGACAGGGCGACGCTGTTCATGTGGATTTCGGTAAGAAGCTCTCTCACAACTTGCAGAGAGTTTTGAGACTGATGAAGATTGCAGCCCTTCCTCGAGCCTTCTGAATTGGAGTTACCTAGCTGCACCATGTTCAAGCCATGGGCAGATCCCAATGTCCGGGGCGAGCTAGCTCTCCTGGACTCCAACGAGGTTCAGTACTACGATGCCGATTCGTGTTCTTGGGAAGACGTAGCTGCTGAACACACCTTCAAGTTGAGCAAGGGAGCAATTCTACTGCTGCGTGCCGGCGACACAGTCGCCTGCGACTCGACCGGAAGAGAGATAAGCGTCGAATACGAGCGTATGGTGAAGATCTTGAACAGCACGCCTCGTCGAGCCTTTGTCTCTCATCCCTATGCATATGATCAGGAGGGTGAGCCCCTCATGTGTAGCGGCGAGCACTGCATATCTTAATCGCTTCTGGCAGATACACCTTTTCTCCAAAAGCTGCTTCAGTCTTCGGGAGGGAAGAAGACTGTTGCTCCGAAGACTCCTGAGCATCTGAGAGGTACGAGTGACATGGATATCTCGACGGCTGCACTGATGTGGTGGCAAGCCGAACTGTTTGCAGCTAAAAAGGCTTCACTGCCTCTGCCGTCCCAGATTCTGAAGCACTCCGCAGTGAACCTCACGACATATGGGAGAGACGGCAAGCGGAAGCAAGCCGCAGACGCAGACGTTGCCCTGCGCTCCCCGAAGCGGATGCGCTTCTCGACGGCTTCGGACGTTGAGGTGATCGATCTCACCGATTGAACTCAGCAGCGAAGATGCTTGCCTGCTGCAGCATATGATACCCCCTCCCCTTCCTTCAAGCGTCTGCAAAGCTCCCTTCTCTCTCTTTCACCCTTCTCGCCGCTCGTTGCATCCCACACTTCATCTGACACATACAGTACATAGGCATTTAGCTCATATTGCGCCCAGCTTCTGCTGCCTGACATTCACTAAATTGAACACTTCACCCCAACTTCGTTTGCTTCAGAAAGGTTCAAGTTGGAAGCAATTCAGATGCTCAACCGCACCCCACGAGGAAGTCCATGCGTTCGCTCTCCTTCACGTGAAAATGCAGTGCCTCTGCGACCGAGGTAGTGGCTATGCGGCTTCTGATAGGCTTGGGGCCTGGCAAGCGGAAGCAGATACCATGTTGTTGCCTTTTATTCCCGCTGGTGCACAGCTGGCGTCCCCACGTCGTCACATCCCTTTGCATCCCTCCCACCATCTTTCCCGCAATCATAGCTGCCTGCTTGGACGTTGAGAGACATGGGAGGGCACTTTGCTGAGTGCTTGATGGGTCCTCTGCCTGCTGGCTGCAGGATGCTGCAGAAAGAGCCGCATATGCCCTCCGTCTGCCACGATTTCACTGCCCGACACTCACCGGTCGCTGCAGATGCATACAAGCCCATTGAAGCATTTGAGTGGGGCTGTATGCTGGGGAGGAGAGCAGATACGATGTATTGCGAACTATTCTGAGCTGGTAACCCGCTGTTCTTTTCGAAGCATGCTTGTAACGTCTGACACATCTTTCCTTCAACTGAGATAAGGGCTCAGCAGCAGCCTCCGGATCTGCTCGGCATCTGCATAGCCCTCGGAGCAATTGGTACGTCCATGCCGATTTGCAGCTCAGATGCCTGGTGCTGACGGCGTCATTCAGCGTGTACAGCCGCCGTGAGAGCAACTGCAAGCTGTTTAACGATTCCCGACGCAGCAGTGATTCTGTTCCATCTGCATCCGGAGAGTGACGCAAGCTTGAGCACGTGCTGTATGTGAGTGCAGACCCTGATAGCATAAGCAATCACATGCTGACATTGAGCCACAGCATTCGTGGCGGTGCAGAAGGTCCCTTGGACTCGACATTTTGATTCCGGCTGTGTTCGGCATCAGCAGCTTGCGGACAACGGACTCCTCATCGGCGGACTCCTCATCGCTGGCTTCAGTCGCGCGACAGACGGGCACAGCAGCTTTTGTGAACCTTTCAGATAGCAAAGGTATCTGTCTAGCCACTAACGTTGATCAGCCCGCTCGCACTATGCTGACCGCCTTCCCTTTGCAGCACCCAAGATGTTCCACCAAGCCTCGATGGGTATCAGCATCGGGCCTATGTTCATGCCCCCGCCCCCAGCTACCTATGTCACGAACGTCGCCCACCCTGGCAACTACGTGCATCAGCTCGCTGAGCAAGTCGCTCTGTTGGAAGCAGATGTGGATACGGCGCGTGGCGTGCTCAACAGCGCCTTTCTGGACGTGAACACTCTTCGCCTTGCTCATCGCAGCACGCAGCAAGAGGAATACTACGAAGCAGTGACCCAGGACGCCATTGACGATGCTTACAAGCGGCTTGTGCAGGCGAATAGAAGCTTGAGGGATGCAAGGCACACGTATCATTGCGCTGATAGGGTGTGGAGGGTTAGAGGTGCATCTGCTGTGCGATCGCTGCTTCCTACTCGTTGACATGCCCTTCCCAGCTGCTGCTGCTCAAGCGGCAGCCAATGCATATGCATATCCCGCTGCTTCAGCGCCTGCTATGGTAGGAGGTAAGTGGGTCATTAAGCAGCGTTCGAACGTTGTGCTTACTGCTGAATAGGCACGTTCACCTATCCGCCTACGCAGCCCATGGTGCAGCCCGCATATGGAAGCTTCAACAACAATAACAACACCGTGAACAACTACATCCAGCCTCAGCCGGGTGACGGCGACAGCGACGGCGGCTGCGGATGCGACGGCGGCTGGATGGGCTGCATTGGCAAGATTGCCGGTGTTGTTGTCAGCGCGATCGGCAGCAGCATCGGCTGCTGAATGTGTTCCATAGCTGTAGCATGACTCACTGCTGTATGCTGGGCTGGTTCTGGGCTGAAGTCGGAGGGCGTCAAACTGGTGCGTCTTGTTAAATGTTTGCTTAAAGCTATACTTACACTGCTCTAGATAGTCTACATTGTATTCTCTTGGGCGCACTTATACCGTGCATGATAATGCAACCTCTCGTCTGCTGTCTTCTGCTCGCGTGCTCCCCTCAGCGAGCGACCTCTGAGCTGCCCTCCATGTTGTTGTTGCAAGCTGCATGGGATGATCGCAGGATTATCTCGCAGGATTATCGCAGAGCCTCGCTCTGAGAGCGCGCAGGGATTATCCTGTTTGCTGCACTCAGAGCGACTCGGATAATCCTAGGCGACTGAAGTATCTGCCTGGCTGCACCAAATTTGGTTCGTCTCTCGATGCGGAGCACACCTTGGAGCCGACTGGCTACGAGCCGCCTTGAATCATTGGACCTAACAAACTGCCAGGCAAGACTTGACGATTTGCTCTGGTGTTTAGATGAACAGAAGTCTCTTCGATCCTTAAAGCTCTACAACACTCATCTGTTCGCCTACGCCCCACGAGCCTCTGGCATGCCGGACGATCATTCGAAATCCAAGCTTACCAAAGCACCCCCCATGGTCCAATTACCGGCCTTGAATTATCTCTTCTACCAAACAAATCTGGCTCGGGGAGACACTCAAGACATTCTTTCTCGACTGCAGTGTCCAAACCTTCATCGGGCGATCTTCAAAGGTGCTCGCTTAGACGACCTGTCAGAATTAGGGGTGTTTCTTCTCGGAGCTCCTCTTATTCAAGAGATTGCTGTGACGCTACTGTCCTTGGATTTCCTGGGGCCAGTCTTCCACTCGCTGCCGTCAGTCCGCGAATTTGTGGGCATAGAGCAGAGTGACAGTTGGGGGGATTGGGGGCTTCCTGGCCACGCCAACGTGGAGGAATTTTTCACTGCCGCATCTGCGCCTGGAGCACTACCACTTCTCCAAAAGCTCTCGATTAAGGGCCGCTGTCCTCGAGAAGCTTTGCTATTCTGGGTCAGAGATAGGAGCGCCTCTAACGCCGGAGCTGCCTTACGGACCTTTTCGGACGACAGCAAATACGACGATCCCAACGAAGCGGTTTGGAGAGATCAACTGGGTCAACTTTCGGTTGAATTCAAGGCAATCGAATGGCTCGCTGATACATACTGGCCATATGGAGAGCAACTCTCCTCAGCCGGGAGGGGATGGTGACCATCCGTGTAGTGCGTTATGTTTCACGTGACTAACCAGATGCTTACAGTTTACAGTGTCGTCCGGAAGGTAGATAGCATCTATGGGCAGAGCAAGAGAGCTCTATCATGGTGTCAACCGAGTTGCTGTAGTTTTCGGATCCGGTGCACATGTAACGTGATGAATGCAAGATGATTACGTCCTGAAGACGACCCCCGTTTCCAGCTTTTTGAATCAATCTTCGTACAGGACGCAGACAAGACGTAGAGTTAAAGTGGCTCAGTCAAGTACAGGCCCGAAGCGCTGGGCTGAGTACAACAAGCATTCTACGGAGGGACACAGTACGCGCGGGCAACCGTGAGCCTGAGGACGGAATGACTAATCCTCGCTGACTAAGAGGGCACTTCCACGCCGTCCTGCACGTCCGCCATCACAACTCGGCCAACTACATACCGTGGATTAACATGGGCATCTCAAATTACAATAGACACCGATTCTCTAAAGGACCGTGATCGCATCGAGGGAGTGAGGACTAGTCTCCCGGACGTCTTCCATTAAGGGCCGTGTTAGCACCGCCCACCGCAGGGGCCTTGCACGCGCTTGGACGCGGGCCCGCCTCGCGTCGTATTCTGCAGCTGCGCTCGGTGCATCATCTCGAGGCTACGAGCCGCACAGAGCAATGCTGCGTCTTCTTGCTGCGTCTATGTCGGGAAAGTCCTCATGGAGCAAACGCGACGAATACGTATAAAGCCTCCATGTCGTCTGGACCGGCTCAAGTACCACAATACCCCGCCAGCACGTCTACCTGGACAGCACTGATCTGAACGACATCGTCACATCAAAACAACTACCTCTCAAGATGTCCGTCTCCAATACCCCTATGCCCACTGTTCCGTTCGGAAACCTCGGGATGAGCTGGTCCAGGCACGTGGAGGTTAAAGATGCCCGTGTTGCCGCGTCGTCGACCGGCCTACCGGCGTATAGCATGCCGTGCGTCAATTTGTATCATCCTCCTCCAACTCGCCTAACTGTACGTGTTAGTATGCCTCATGCTGCCCCATTCTCTGCCCCGTCACAAGGATTCCGGTCATCCTCCATGACCGAGCCGATACCGAACTACCCTCCCCTCGTAGGCGCCCTCATCGTCGGTATCGAGAAACGCATCGGGGGACATGCGCTGCCACAAATTAGCAAACTGGAACGCCGGGAGATGAAGTTGAGGGCAAGGATGACGAGGTTGGAGAGCAAGATGCGGAAGAAGGCTCTGAAACACGTCGTTTGAATGAGCTTGGCCTGGTATGTGTCAAGAAAAGACCTCATTGGGACGCGGATCACATGTAGATTACCACTGTATCATAGTTTCACGTGTTGTACCATCACTATTACCTGGATGAGTTATCCCTTATCCCTTTCCCAGTAGGAGGTCAATCAAAACCACTTCAGTGCCGGACTCCCGGACCCTGACTGACATTGTTGCCTCTCGTCTTGGCTTGCACCGCCTTGTCCATCATCGCAAGGCACGACGACTGCGGGGATGCTGCGATCCCTACATCATCTGCTTTGGGAAGATCTAGTTCTTGGCTACTGCAACTCTCCACACGATGATAAAGGCGAGCCTGTCCCGCAGCAAGGACAGCGACCCCAGAATCGAACTGCGTCTGTCGAGTCACCCACTGCGGTACCACGATGATAATTGAAAGCGATACTATCAATCTTCCTCCGATTTCCCTATCTGCGAATCGAACTGGAAGGTCGGCTGCACCACCACCAGCGTACGAAGATGCAGTTAACCAAACGGGACCGATGGACGCGCCGGCTCTCACACCGTTGAGCCGCACATCCCAGCGCTCGACCGGGATGTCCCACCTCAGAAAGAGGCGTACCCAACCTGAGGAGGAAGATGCATGGTCGCATGCTTCAAGCGCGGACCGGACTCTTGTGTACGCATTCTGCAAACAGCTGTCGCTGCACTTACTGACGAGCCAAGATAGTGAGCCCTATGCCTCCGAGCCTCAAGTGCCGAACAACCAATCCACCGCGTCCAAAGCGTGGAGAATCATCTGCATCATTGGGCGTATCCTCGAGCCACCAGAGCACAGACAATACCGCTACATCCGCGATCTTATCCGAGCGCGACGCGCTCGTCGAGCGGAGTTGGAGCAGCAGCAAGCGATGCATAGAGTGCACTGGGAGGAGAGACAAAGCGCCTTCGCAGACCGCCGGACAGCCAGCTGGAATGGCTTCGAGGCGAGAGGATGGAGTGCTTATTGGCCCGGATGGGGTGCTTGTGGCACGGGTTGTGGCAGAAGCTGCGGTCGGAGCACGGGGTGGACTGCGAGGGCTGGTGGGCCCAGCGAGTTGAGAGAAGGTCCGACTGGCGCGGGGCATGTCGATCTAGTGCAGATGCAGCCTGGTAGCCGAAGAGGATGCGGAAGGGGGAGGGGCTGGGGCTGCTAATGGGTTGGATGCTGTTCATGCGCTTATTTCCGCGTCTGATTCACGTCCGAGCTTCGTCCTGATCATGTACAATAGGCAACTTTACTTCTCAAATTCTTGTGTTCTTTCCCCAAACGCTGACAATTCAGTTGCAATCGCATTGTATGAACTCGTTCCGAAGTTCTGCCTGCCACGGAGTCAAATCCGATTGGTGTTCAAGCTGCAAGGTAAACTCTTTGCTTTCCTCCCACCATGACTACGAAAGGCGGTTCAGATGCGTACGACGGAAACGGCAGCTCTGGTTCAACGCCGAAGTATGAACGCCCACGAGGCTCCTGGCGCACCTTGCTGAGCCTTCGAACTGGTGTGACGTTGGTCTGGCTGGCGCTCTTCGGGCTCGGGATCTATGCGCCTTGTACCATCTATCGTCTTGTACCTGGGACTGGACTGTTCGCAGGTCGGCATATTGTTGATGTTGGATATGCAAAGTACCTCGGAAAGCAGACAGCGGTCAATACTGTGGTCTATCTGGGTATTCCTTACGCTGAACCACCGCTTGGTTACCATTGCCTTCTGCCTGGCAAAAGAGACATGGGCTGATAAGACCCAGGGTCTCTGCGATTCCGCAAGCCCGTTCCTGTGGACACCACCGGCACAAGATCTGGTATTATCGATGCAACTCACTATCCTGAGTTCTGCGTGCAAGGCTATGCACCATGGGCAGGTGCGGAATGGTTCTATAAACCGGAAGATGTTGAAGGTGTAACCATACTCAAGGACCCGACGACCGGGGCGGTGCCGGCTCTGAAGACTGCTTGAAGGTTAGGCAGATCCTCTTTCGAGCATCTGTTTGACGGCTGACAGGCATCAGGTCAATGTTTATGTCCCTTTTTGCGCGAGACGCGGAGATGCGTTGCCAGTGCTCGTCTACATCCACGTGCGTCGGCCCCCTCTCTAAGCTACATTCAACGTATTGAAGATTAGCTAGGGTGGGGGATATTTGTGAGTAGTACCCACCATCGCTATATTCGTTACTAAGAAAGAGTAGTAACGGCAATCCTCGCAACTGGTATGTGACAATCAACTTGAACAAACCACACTACTGAGAGGTTCGGATTTCAGGCCGTTCGATGAATGGTGAGCGTCCGTTCTTGTAGTTTGCCGTTTGTGATGCTCAAGCAAAGAAGGGTAAACGATTGCCCCAAGTTCATTGGTATGTTCTCTCCTGCATTAACGAGCAACATATTGACTCCCGACAGCTGTACACGTGTACTACCGTCTCACTGCATTCGGCTTCTTGGCGGCACCGACCTCATCGATTGACCTCAACGTGGGACTGCACGATCAGCGTGCAGCTCTGCGCTGGGTTCGCGCCCACATAAGCGCCTTTGGAGGCGATGCGGACAAGGTCACTATCATGGGTCAGAGTGCGGGAGGCGGGAGCGTCTTCTTCCAGATGCTCGCCGATCACGCAACTGGCGAGCAGCTATTCCACGGCGTTATTGGGCAGAGTGTCGCCAGGACGGGTACACCCCGGCCTGAGAGGAAAGAGTTATGAGCCACTTATCGTGACTATCATCATCTGCTGATATGGTGGCAGGAGGCGTTCCGTACATTGGCTGCCAAGGCGGATTGTGCGCGCGACTCGCTGGAGGATAGCGTGGAGTGTCTGCGTGGGGCAAGCATTAGCGCCATCGTCCGCGCAGCGGATGATATGATGAAAGAGTAGGTCATTTAAAGCTGAGGAAGAGGATGACGACGTTATTCGGCGAATAGGTCCGAGCATGCCTATAATCGCTGGATGCCCGTACTTGATGGCGAGCTCATCACAGACTACCCTACGCGGCTGATGAAGGAGGGAAAGTTCGCCAAGGTCTCGCTCATGGTTGGGTAAGTTTTCATGGTAGAATGATTATGGAGAAGTTCATCCAGTTGCAGGTATACGACAGATGATGGAGGTGCAAAGGAGCCGTTGCGTAAGGCGCTCAAGCTGCGGTTCCCAGAGATTACGGAGGCAGAGCTCGACACGTACGAGCGACTTTACCCTGAGAGTGATCCCAACCGGGCTGGGAATGCAGCTGGAGATGCGAACTTGAGATGCTCTGTACGTGACGTGTGATTTATATAGGTGATGGTGCTGACGATGAGCAGACACATCTGTGGGGCATCGCTCATCCGGACGTGTATGCTTACAGGTGGAACCAGCCGACTGGCCCACTTCGTCTACCAGCCGCAGTCTGGCACAGCTCGGACAACTGGATGATGTTCGAGGGCACGAGTACCGGGTAATCGTTCTTTATGATTTTGGAGGAAGATGTGTTAATTGCTGGTAGGTCCAACGGGACGACCGTCTTCCACGAACTGTCGGTGGAACAGCGTGACTTCTTCCACGAAATGCTCGCATACTTCGTGTCCTTCGTCCGCACCGGTAGTCCGAACACGCATAAGCTCGATCGATCGCCAGAGTGGCCGCTCTATACAGCCCAGCGAAACAGGCAGGTATTGCAGCACCAGTTCCAGGAGGACTTCAGCAACGACGCGAGCGCAACAGGAAGCACGAGCGCGATGTGGCTCGAAGAAGTGACGGAGAGCGAGAAGGAGAGATGCGAGGCGTTGTTCGATATGGTTGAGAGCTGCGAGAATTGAGAGAAGAGTGCATCCAGACGATCTTGATATGAAATCTGAAGTCTGTACTACGGAAGTGCCAGTGGTGGATGGAATAAACAGTCACGCGTGCTTCTTTTCCGCGGAGATAAGGGTCCAAGGTGACACGAGCCACACCGCAACCATCGTTATACCCACCATGTCGACGCTTTCGAGCGTCGTCTCGAAACTTGTCCGCGCCTCCCATGGCAGCGCAATACCAGAGTCAGTACCGGACGAAGATCTCGATCGCGTTGTTGCCGAGATCATCATGAAGGAGGCGCGCGAGAAGGAGGTGAAGTATGGGAAGGATGGTGTCGCCGCCTATCTTCCCAATGGTGGAGTGTGAGCCGCCTCATCCCATTTACATTATTTCATAACTGACGGTGGTCTGTGTAGAGGTGAAAGCAATCTGCCCAAGGCAAACAAACGATTCCTCACCGCGATGCTACGTAACGTGGACGAGCACAACGCTAGTGTGATCAGACAACAGCAGCTCGCCGCCGATCTCGCGCGCGAGGAACACGATAAGGCAGAAGTCTGGGAGCGGATACGGCAAGATGAGGAGAAGGAAGAGCGGCGTGAGAAGGAGAGGAGAGAGACCAAGAGGAAGGACGCGGATCAAGCGAAAGACAGGATGCGGCGACTGCTGGGCAGTAACCTGAGACGGGAGCCAGAGGGGAGCAGGAAGAAGAGAGAGGAGCATTCAGAGCATCATGACGGTGCTCCCCGAGCAAGGGATGAGCTGAGGTCGTCTGCGAATGCATCTACCTCAAGGCATCAGGAGGACGATGGCCGCGATAGGCGACGACGACACGATGGGTATGACTCGTCTCCCCGACCTCACAAGCGACGACGCGACGAGCGCGAGTACGATTCTCTCCCGCCTCCTACCAAGCGAAGAGATGATCCTGAAACGTCCCCTCAACGTCACTCGCGCTCACATCGACGTCATGAACGCGAGGACTCTCCCCCAAAAGGCAGGCGACGGCCAGAGCTTGCCTCAGATGAGGACGAAGACGTGTGGCGACCAAGCAGACGGCGATCCAGATCTCGCGAACGACGGATGAAGAAGGATGCTCCCACATCAGCTCCGCAGTCAGAACAATCTTCATCTGGCAAGTCGGTCCTGCCCATCCATCCAGCGCTGTTGGACCTGGAGGACGATCCTGGCACGGCCCCACCTCCCATGTCCAAAATGGATCGATACTTCGATGAATCCTACGACCCGCGTCTCGACATCCAGATATCGAAAGAAGGGTACATCGAGCCTGGCCAGTTTGAAGGATGGGACCATATGCTAGAAGTGCTAAAGCTGCGGAAGGAGGAGAAGCGCCTCAAAGATTGGGAGCGGGCAGCGCAGGAGTATGCGGAGGACCGGAAGGGCAAGAAGAAGAAGCGGAGCAAGGAAGAGCGGGATAGGGAACGGGAAATCGAGGAGCACGGACGGCCGATCAAGGAGCTCTTGGATGAAAATCGGCGGAAACTGGCAGAGATGGAGGGGAAAGAGAAGGGGCTGCTGGATGTTGTGTACAAGAAGAGGGGTGAGGCGAGGGAGTGGGATAAGGGGAAAGTTGCATTCTAGACGCTTGCAGTCAAGCGGCATTGTATTCTTGTAAAACATACATCAATAGTCCTCTTGCATCAATCATCACCCTCAATGTAGCCATCCTTCCCCACTTTCCAGCCCATCTGCTCCATCGTCCAGCCCGCAATGGACCCATGCACGCGATTGGTAAACCTGTCCAGACTCCGGTGCTTACCGGGCTGCTTGTGCAGGTTGTCGATTGTATCGAAGTCCTCCTTCGACAGCGTGAGCAACTAGAGTCATTCATCAGCCGCTGTCTCTGCAAGAGCCGCAAGCATGCGCACTGTGATATTCTGCTTCAACCGCTCCGCGTTGGAGCTCTTGGGCACGGGGATGATGCCGCGTTGCACCAGCCAGCTGATTGCGATCTGCGCGGTTGTGACCTTGTTCTTCTCGGCGACCTTGACCACTTCTGGGTCAGTGAGGAAGGTGTTCTGGTACTGCCCGAGCGGGCCGTAGGCCGTGATGGTGATGCCCTTTGACTTGCAATACTCCTGCAGCTTGTGTTGCGGGTAGTAGACATTGCACTCCACCTGCGACGCGGCTAAGAGGGAGTCGAGAGTGGAAGGCTATACAGACTTACCTGATTGGTGACAGGTATGACCGTCGCATGAGGAAGGAGCTCCTCAAATATCTTGATGGAGAAGTTCGACACACCGAGGCTGCGGACCTTGCCTACGTGGTCAGTCAGCACTCGTGAAGTCGTCGGTCAAGCCCATACGAACCAGTCCCCAGCAACTTCTCCATATCCTTCCACGTCTCCACAAACGTGGGGCTCTTCCCATACGGGATCGGTGAGCCCTTATCATCGCTCGCATTCGGCCAGTGCATCAGATAGAGATCGATGTATTCGATATTGAGGTTCTTGAAGCTCATGTCAAAGCCCTGGGCGACACTGGCGTGGTGCGAGTTCGTCAGCTTGGTCGTGACGAAGATCTCTGATCGGGGGATGCCCGATTCACGTATGGCACGACCGACGGCCTCTTCGTTGCCTTCACGAGTTATCAGAAGAGAATAGGAACAGGAATGAGCAACGCACCGTAGCCAAATGCGCTGAGGTCCAGCCCCATCATCAGCGAGCGTTTCTCTATCCCTATGCACTTCGCACTCACGTATCAAAGTGCCGATAACCGAGCTACACAACCGTGTCAGCACTGAATACAGCTATTTGGGCCTACTGAATTCACCTGCAGCGCGGTCCTGACCATTGCGTACGTCTCCTCCGCGGCGCCCTGTTGCCCCATCCAGCAGCCGAGACCTACGCCCGGAACATTGTACCCATTGTTGAACGTAACATTGGGAATTGAGGCAGCCATATTGAATACCGTCTACTGGAAGAATCGTCGACCGTAGTCAGGAAAGAGGACCTGAAGCTGGACCTGCCGGTGCTGGCCCGGCGCTACATGTGTTGAGGTGGAGTCGACGTCGTCGCGGAATTAGTGCGCGTTCCTTACCTGGTACGCGTTGTCACACCGAGTCATCCAGGCACACGGCTTCTTTTATTGATGGCTTCGACAGGGCTCCCACACCTGATCTCACGCGTCTTCGTCCTAATGACCATCCTACAACGCACGCACGTATCAATGCATCACTGGTCGTCCCCAATGGTCCCATCAGGACCGACATGCCAACCCATCTCCTCCATCGTCCACCCCCACACGCTCCCCGGCACCTTCAGCGTCATCCCATCCGAGCTACGGTGCTTCCCCGGCTGCTTATGCAGGTTCTCGATCCTGTCAAAGTCCTCTTGCGCAAAGGTAACCAGCTACATCAGCCTATCAGAAGAGATCTAGGGTAAGGATGCCATAGGAGGACGCACGGTGATGTTCTGCTTCAGCCTGTCCGGGTTCGAGCTCTTCGGGATGGGGATCGTCTTGCGCTGTACGGCCCAGGAGATGCAGACCTGCCCAGGGCTGATCTTGTATTTCTCAGCAACGGCGAGCACCTCGGGGTCCTCGAGGAACGTGCGCCTCGTCTGCCCCAGCGGGCCGTAGGCGATGATCTGGATACCTGCCCCACTCCTGTCAGAACGGGGATGGTGCACGGGGAGGAGGAGGAGGCGCACCTTTGGACTCGCAGTACTTCTTGAGCGGGATCTGCGGGTGGTACGGGTTCACCTCGACCTGGTTCGCAACGGGGACCACCTTGACCTGCGGGAGGAGGACTTCGAGCGTCTTGATGGAGAAGTTGGAGATGCCGAGGTGCTTGACCTTACCGGCGTCTAGGGATCTTCATCAGGGTCATGAGTACGAGGGTGTGGAGGACTTGCGCACGCGTCTCGAGCAGCTTCTCCATCTCCTTCCATACCTGGACGAAGTCGGGTCCTTCTGACGGGCTAAGTTGCTTCCCTACATCGTCCAACATCAACTCCCAATCCTCCTCTATGCGCAGTCCCACACACCACTCTCGTCCGCCGCGCAAGGCCAATGCATCAGATACAGGTCGATATAGCCAATATCGAGGTTCTTGAAGCTCGTCTCGAACCCCTGCACGACACTGGCATGATGCTCGTTCGTGAGCTTCGTGGTGACGAAGATCTCAGAACGGGGAGTGCCAGAGTCGCGGATCGCATTGCCGACGGCTTCTTCGTTGCCTGCACGAACGGTCAGGGGCGGCGGAGGAGGAGCAAAGCGGGTGGGGCGTACCGTAGCCAAACGCGCTATCCATCCGACCCATGTTAGCGCTGTCCTTGACACCATTCGCGTACGATACTCACGTGTCGATATGCCTATAACCCAGCTACATCCATTATGAGCATACATCCGCTCCGGGTCAATGCGCGTGACGCACCTTCAGAGCCTGGCGAACCATCTTGTACGCCTCCTCCGCCTCTCCAGGCTGGCCCATCCAGCAGCCCAATCCAACCGACGGGATCCCATTAAAGGTTGGTACAGATGCAGCCATTGTAGAAAGTTAAGGGATATTCAAAGGGGACGGATATCATGGACCCGGTCGCCGGGCGCGCGCCGTTCACCATTTATGCGCTGGCCGAGAGTGGTCACGATGTTGGAGGCTGACAGAGAGGGCTCGGACGGGGATGAACCCTTTCCACGCTGCTTCGGAGTTAACATTCCGCCGACGTCCTGTTGTGACTCACGAACATCGGCCCTACGCCGTCGGTTCTGAGATTTAAGACACCTTCTTCGTTCCTATAACAGTTTGCCTGGTATACCCTGTCGGTTTCCGGCTCAGGGAACAATACAATCCATGCTATTGGACCGCGTGCGACTCAGGCTCATCCGCTCTCAACTCCTTATACTGAAAGCACCATCCCAATCATAGCGCACCTTGGTGTTCCTACCTGACAATGTGCGTGTGGAGCACGGAGCTACACCCAAGGTAGGCATTGGCTAACAGGTAGGGCTACGCCTGCAGGACTCGACCAGAAGTGGAGGTCACTGTGTCATATAACACGCCCGGAGTGATCGTAACAATGATGTCCAAATCACGTAGGTCGCGCCGATCGACCGGGTCGTACTACGCGGAAATGAAGCATTGAGGAAAACTCGAGTAGCAATAAGAATATGAGGCCGAAATCTCGGAAAATGAGAGCCCGATCCAGAATTCTTGTGGGCGTCCAATCAGTTTTCATCGGTGGCAGTGAGTGGCAGTGCCTTCAAGGGGTTGCCTATTATTGTCTCCTGATTTGTACCTGACCTTCTCCCGCAGTCCCTACAACCATGGCCAAATCCGATCTGAGCGCTCTCACCACTCGCCTCCCTCTCTCCGCCCTCTCATTCTCATTCTCACACAGCAGCACCAGCGCAGTGCGTAGAGCACCGAGCACTGACAAGATGACTACTCCGCACCGCGCGCTGCAGATCCCCGACGTGCTAGAGATCATCATCGATCATCTGAATGCGTCGGACCTTGCTCGACTCTGTCGCACCTGCTCCGCGTTCAGCGGGCCTGCGACCAGGCGGCTATGGAAACACGGCACGAGCCAGTCGTTCAAGGCGCTCACGGGGATGTGGATAACCGACTATGACAGCTCGGTCCGCATTGTCAGCTTCTAACGTCTGCGAGAGATGCTGACTATGCCACAGGATCTCCCCCATCGGCTCACCCTAGCCAAGAACTGGCGTAGATTCCAAATCTACGCACAGCATATCCAAACGCTCGACCTGATGAACACCCTTCCCACGAAACGCGAAGACACGGATAGAGACGAGTGCGAAGTCGGCGACCTGCTCGCGGCGCTAGCGGTGTTTGGCCGTCAAGCGCCGCTCCTCCCGCACCTCCGGCGATTGTCCTTTTACGCCAAAGAGCCACACGACCTTGCCGGTGCACTGCTGTTCCTCGGTCCGGAACTCGAGCATCTGGAGCTGGTCGCCCACCCGCCGGATGAGGAGAATACCGAGAAAGACTGGGCGATCCCGATCGGTTGCCTACTCGAGCTCGTCCCGGTCCGAGCACCTAGGCTCGCCGAGCTGGGCCTGGGGCTCAAGGTCTCCTCAAGGCATGTCGAGTCGCTGGCGGATGTGGTGCAGGCGATCGAGCTGACCGCATTGGGCGCGGAGACAATCATGCTGGACCACACTATCTTCCGGCACTTGGCCGCGTCCAAGACGCTCAAGGCGCTTCAGGTTGGGGCTATCACCTTCGACAAACTTGGGAGCGAGAATGTCGTGGACGATCCCGATATGAAGATCGACTTCTCTTTTGTAACGCCCTGGTCGTTTCCTGCGCTCAAGACGCTCCATATCCATGAGTCAATAAAGGTCATCGGCGACCTGTTGGGGGTGCTACGTACGGAGCTGGACGATCTCTGTTTGCGATTCTACCCCGAGGACCGATTCAGCGAGTATCAACTAGCGACACTTGCTGCAGCTGTGCGGGACAATCACAAGAATGTCCACAAGTTGGAGCTATGTTTCCGGGAGCGGGAGAAGCACACGTCATTGCGCTGGTCGACCTTCTCCCCTCTGCTCAAGTGCAAAAACCTCATGCACTTTACGTTCAACTACTTCTCTGCCTCCTCCCTCATCCTCGCCGATCACGATATGCTCGACCTAGCTCTTGCATGGCCCAATCTCCGCACACTTGAAATCGATTGGTTACGACGACACGGCGTCGCCTTTGGACTTGGACGTGAAGAAGACTTTACGCTCGCGGCTCTTGCACATCTGGCCGCTAATTGTCCGCATCTCCGTTTACTGGTATTGGAGAGCTTTGATTGCTTCAACGTGCCACCCCCGCCGACGGACATCCCGCCTCGGAAACACGCGTTCGAGCTACGAGTCGGGCGAACGACGAACAACATCGACCGCGCCAAGGTTCTCGCCACCTGGTTGATCTCAATATGGCCCAAGATCGTCGTCGTTCCTTTGGATAGATGGAGTGAGGAGCAGCAGATGTTTTGGGGCAAGGTCGGGGAGATGGCAGAGGTTGTGCGGGTGATGAAGATACTGCAGGCGGAGCGGGCTCAGGATGCGGAGTTGGCGATAGCGAGGACGGAGAAGGTGGAGGAATGGTATGAGAACTATGCGACTGTGGGTATGCGCTCATAGTTTTTAACTGTTGCGTTGAGGGATGAGTTATGAGTGAGTCTCTCGCCTCCCCACATCTCACATGCGCTGACAATGGCCCAGGTAGTGTATTCTCATGTGCACCTGTACACATACACAATTGGATTCAATGTGAAATTATCACCGATCGCATCTCCTCTACTGTTCCCCAGCATTGTACAGGTGGCATCCCTCGTGCAACTTACACAGCATGCCGGGGCAAACTCATGAGTGATTCTCGCAGTTGATCGCATGAGCCCAAATTACGAGACGACTGCAGGGAATTGATTGCGACACAGGTATACAAAAGGATATTATCCGATACCAAATATGACCCGAACCCTAAATGCAGCAGCGTGTTTCCCTACCAGCTCGACTGGGACCCGATTGCGACAAGCTCAGCGGAAGTTCGAGCCGAGGACGCGATTGAGGGTCTGCCGTGCGGTCTCGATGCGACGCAGCTGGGCTGCCGACGTCGGACCGTTCGGGATATCAAGCTTGGTGCCCGCGCCGTCTCCCTGACCCGGACCCCAGTAGATATTCTCCTTGACGTCGCAGATGGCCTCGATAGCCCATTCAACCGCACCGTCGTAGTAGAACCTGTTCTGGCGCACGTTGTTCCAGCCCCAGTCCTGGGGGATGTTGAGCGCTGTGAACCACGTCTGGAGCTGGGCGATGATCTCGGTGCGGGTCTTGTTGGCGAGGTGGTCAGTGACGAACTCGAAGATCCAGCGGTAGGGGACGTAGTGCCGGTAGAGCGAGTTGGGCGTGCCGGCCGGCGCGGTGTCTCCGGGCCCGTTGGGGGGAGCGCCGCGCACCCAGGCTTGGATGGCGCGCATGTCGAAGGTATTGTCGCGTGAGAACTTCCAGTTCAGGATACGGTCCTGGAGCCAGACCGGGCTCGCCCCCGCGCCGTTCATGTCTGTTGCGCTGTAGCCGACAATCATGATGAGATGCTGCGGTGAAATCTGAGTCAGTGTGGTGTCGTTCTCGGTGAGGCTGAATGCTCACTGAGTGAAGTGGGTGTGAAGTCAGTTGGTGCTTTCTTGCTGGCTGAACGTCAAGCTATAGGGCGCTTATATACCTATGGAAGAGAGGCAGTCCGAACCGCTGGCTCAAGATGCCGCATCAAGAACGACGTCATGCCCAACGGCCGCTCAGGACCGGTGGTCCAGATCACGCCTTCCGGGCTTGTTAAGTCTTCCAGCTAGCATGGATTTGGCAAGGTGTCGAGGTGTGACCAGGGCGAAGAAGGCATAGCGCGTCCCAGTTTACGGGTTTCAACGTTCTCGGGAGCGAGAAGAACACAAAGCACTGCCAGAATCCGGGTTCGAGAAGTGCCGGCTCATGTGGTCTTGCGGTTAGACTAGAAGCTCTCGACACCTTCTGATGGATTCTTGGCCCCATGCTGGGCATCACAACGTGCGTCCCGGCGAACTCCTGCCACCGGACCAGCACGCCAGCAAGCAGACAGAACAACAGCAGAGGTTGACGTACAACACAGGAGTCCCATTACAGCACAAGGTAGATCATCGCAAGTCCACATTCACCGAGCACACCCCTACACCTTCTGCCTCCAAGCCGGTGACCCACCCTCCGGCGCCCTCCCCACCGGCGTGCGCTCCCCACTCGCAAACCCGTTCTTTCTCCGCACCTCTTTCACGTCCTTAGCCACATTCTCCGCCCCACCATCCGCATCCCCCTCCGCGGCTGCTCGCCCTCCAGCCGGCCGCGAGCCAATACTCCCCATCGGCCCCTCCAGCCCGCTCAAGCCTGCCCCGGTCTTCCGATGCAGCCCATGACCGTGCACGAAGCTGCCAAACCGGCGCGGGTCGTCTTGCGGGACGACGTTTATCCCTTTCGCGAGTACGGTGGCGGGCTTGCCATTCCTCGGCGCCGGGGTTGAGCCCGCGGCAGGGGAGGCAGCAGTGATGGGGGATAGAACAGAGCCGGGCGAAAGCGCGGACGCAGGCGATACAGCAGAGACAGGGGAGAACGCCCCTTGCCCCGAGGCGCTGCCCGATGCTCGGGAATGCGGCGGCCTATACACTGCCCTCGTCCCTCCCTGTCCCTGTCGCTCCCTCGGCTGCATATGCGCAAAAGCGCCTCCTTTCCCCTCTGTGAGGCCGAACGTACGTTCTCCGAATGGACTTGACCTGGGCTCCGCCAGCGGCGAGCGGGCTGGGTTGTCCCTCGGTCCCGGTCCGATGGCGCTAGGCAGGGTGGGTGTCGCTGGACTGGCCACTCCTGTACCACTGGTGGCGACGCTCGCGCTGGAGTACCGCATATGTTTCCTCGGGGTTGGGCTG
The DNA here is from genome assembly GCA_001630345.1 of Calocera viscosa TUFC12733. Taxonomy (NCBI): domain Eukaryota; kingdom Fungi; phylum Basidiomycota; class Dacrymycetes; order Dacrymycetales; family Dacrymycetaceae; genus Calocera; species Calocera viscosa. Next base: position 18,630 of record KV417322.1, read on the forward strand.
CGGCGCTCCATCCGGCCGCGCTTGTCCTCCTCGTAGCTCTTCAGGCTCTGCTCCAGATCCGGGGGGATGTCCGCCTCCGACAAGCCCGCGGAGCGCAGTGCGTCGACCCAGAACCCGATGGTGGTTTCCCACACGACGTGGATGGTGGATTTGTCGGGGACGAGGTAGGGCGGGAGCACCTTCCCCGTGTCGGGATCGGTGATGCGCGGGTTGATGTCGACAAAGGTCACCGCCTCGCCCGCCTCGTCGCAGAACTTCTCCACCATGCCGTTGAAGTCGGACACCATACGCTGGCGCGTCTCGAAGTCCGTCGCCGCACGTGCAGAGGCAAGCTTGATCCCCTTCTCCTGCCATGCCGCCGCAGCGGACTCGTTGTACTTCTCGCTGCACTGGTCGAGGTGGTCGTCCGGCACTGTAGGCGCAGTGACGGAGGAGACGTACAGCTTGCTGATGAACCTGTCCGGATCGGGCTTGGGCTCCTCGCCCGCGGGGGAGGGGAGGATGACGTGCGGGAGGATCTTCTCCGTCAGGTAGGCGTGGTACGCGTCGAACACCGTGCGCACCCACGCGTCTGCATCGGGCGCAGGGGTGCCGAGGCGCTCGGACTCGGAGACTTTGTAGAGATAGACGACCTGCAGGTCGACGTGGCCGAAGATGAGGAGCACTGGCGGCGGGGATCAGATGTGCGCACTGGAAGGGAAGCGAAGCGGCGTACCGTTTGATGGGCGGAAGCGGTCCATATGAAAGAGGAGCTCTTGTCCCGTCTGACTCACACTCTTCGGGTTGTTGAGACCCTGCGCATACATCCGCGTCAGTTCATCAAGACCATCTTAGGAGTGCAGGGACGCACCTTAGCGCTCGCCCCGGAGTACTTCTTGATCACCACCTTATCCCCCAGCAGCTCAAGCGGGCCCACGAACGAGTCCCCGTACGCTGTGAGTAGTGCGCCACCGCGCTTGCGCACGGGGAAGTGTGGCATCTGGAGCTTCGGCGCTTGAGGACGCGAGGTGGAGGAGCCGCGGTGGGAGAAAGCGGGGTCGGCGGACGTGCTGGCACCTGGTGTCGAGGATGGGGACGGGGGAGGAGGGAGAGAGGAACGGTGTGGCGGCCTGTAGACGGTGGGAGATGCTGATGCCGCGGACGGGTGTGCGGGCGATGGGACGGGCGCCATATTGGATATATGCGCGCTTGTGGGGCGGGGAGCGGGAAAGTGCGGGATAAATGCAGTTGCTGCGAGTAGAGATGCGTAGTGGTGGGACGATTGCTGCGGAGTGCGGTCGAGTGCAGAGAGACGGAGAGAGAGCAGACAGACGCGGGTGGTTGCTGATGGTCGTTGATGCGGATGATGCGAATAAGGGAGCGGTCGCGCTCGCGTGTTGTTGCGAAGCTACGTAGAATGCGGCAGAAGAGACCAGTATCCGCTTCTTCTATGGCGATATCGCAATCAGAAATGTTGCTTTCTAGAGCGTTAAGAAAGCTATTCGAGACCGACGTCGAGCTGGGTTGCGGGTGGGTTGTGTGGGCCAGGAACGAGGCGCATTGGGGATGGGGGCGCCAAGCCGCCGATGGGGACGCGGAGCCGACGGCCAGCCCTGGGAAGAACGAGCGGGATGATGTAAGTCTTTGTCAGCAGGAGTCATCCGCAAGACAAAGCTGATCCCGTCGCTCATTGCTTTCGTCAAACCGCGGTCTCATGCCCTCCCGCTGAACGCTCAATTCACTGTTCTCACGTCCGTCTGCGGAGTGCTGCATACTACGTCTGTGCTACTGGCATACATCAATGACATCCTGGGCCATGGCGATTGTACATGACCTCACCATCTCAGCCAGCAACGGAAGCTGTTCACTCGACCTCAACAATGATGCATCATCAGATTTCGTTATCTTCGATCCTTATGTCCTCGTTCTTAACTGGCCCAAAATCAGTCTTGCCCTCGGATAAAGTAGATGAAGACTAGGCGCTGCATCGGACGAGCTATTGTTAATTTCTCTACGAACGTCACCGTTATGAGTGCCTCGGCGTCATCACGCGCGGATCGTCGGAGCTTGCGTCACCCTAGCCCCATCGTCAGGCGACCAGGCTCAAACTTTGAGCATCGAATACCATGCCATGATGGATAGCGGCTGTACTGGGCAAAGCATTCGTATATCCAGACTTTCGGTTCGTCCCCATAAACCGGCACTCCCCCTTCCAGCTCCCTACTCACCGATTCACTTGTTGGCTCTCTGGATGCCGATATCTTTCCTTTGAAGCATAGCCTCGGTCATACAACCACCCACTTCGCATGGACACCTCGTATATTGAAGGAACAGCCGGCACAGAGACTACAGAGGGGCGTGCTGACCTCCCTTTGGTACAGCTATCGGGGTTGAAAGATAGGGCCATTCAGCTGAGCAAAGTACGCATTCTCGGATTATTACGGTTGCGAATCCGATCAAGCTGATCTCACGCGAGCAGGTCGCCTTTGGGAACAACGAACCCTGCAAATTGCTCGCAAATCGGGTTGCTGAAGCCGTGGACGCCGTTAACGTGCCTAACGTGCCTGCACTCGACACGGCCGACGTTGGTTATGCGCTCTCACCTCTATCTCAGTGAGCTAGTTTCCTGGAGCTCAGAAGGGTCCTAATAATGGCATGTTAGAACGGTACATGAAGTTCTCAGCTTCCTCGAACATCAATCGGTGTCTGGCCGTGGTTTGTTGGCGAGGGTAACGGGCTCGTCCATCAAGGCACAGATCAACAGGCTAAATACCAAGTTGAGCGAAGAGTTACAGAAAGTTCAGGTTAGTGTACCTGTTGCTATCAACGCAATAACAAAATCACAATGCAGATCAGATATCGATTTTATCACTCTTGCAGTCTCGAGAGAACCACATGGAGGTTAATCGTCTGACTACTCTTAGAAGGGTAGGTGATATGCGATATCGCTACTCCTTTGGGCTGATTCCGTTTGGAAAGGTTCATTCGGCACGCACCTATCTGCGGTATGCGTTCTTGCTTAACAAGCAAGCGTTGCCATGTGTGACTGATGTACTTCTAGCCCTTCTGATCTAGTATGTAACGACCTGCCCCCAAAGCCACAACTTTTCTTTGGGAGGAATGACGAAGTGGAAGGACTCGTTGATATCTTGCTTTGCACTCCGGCCGCTCATCTTGCTATTCTGGGACCCGGCGGCATGGGAAAAACAAGTCTTGCAACTACTGTTTTACATGATTCCCGGATCGTGGACAAGTTCGCAGACCGCCGACTTTTCGTTAGCTGTGAAGGAGTCAATTCAGCAGAAGGCATTTTCTCCATCTTGGCACGTGCTCTTAAGCTCACTGATCAAGAGAATCTACGAAGCGCAGTCCTCGGCTATCTATCGCTTCTTCGCGCTGCTGTTCTCCTCGTTCTTGACAACATTGAATCTGCCTGGGATACTCAGGAACGAGCTGCAGTAGAGGTCCTTTTGAGCGAGATAGCCCAAATTAGCCAACTGTCACTTATGGTGACCCTTCGAGGTACGATCCGTCCTTCTGGCACCGATTGGACGCTTCCTGTCATATCTCCGCTTCAGCCGATTTCTCTGGAGGCTGCGCGTCAAGTATTCACCAGTATCAGTCACCGTAACGCGCATGACCAATCCCTTGACACTCTGCTGACCTGTATGGATGGCCTCCCGCTCGCTATCACTCTGATTGCCCATCAGGGTCAGGTTCTCGGTGCCCAGGAGCTTTTGGATACATATCGCCAAGAACGAACCCGACTTCTGAGACGGGGGCGAAATCGACGTCTAACGAGCCTTGAAGTGTCAATAGAGGTGTCCCTGAGCTCGCTCACAATGCAGGAGAATCCGGAAGCACTGAAACTTTTGTCCGTCTTGTGCCTATTGCCCGAAGGCTTGCAAATGGCCAAGCTGCATACAGCAATACCGTCACTAGTTTCTACTAGCCAGGCCGCCCAAACTCTTCTAATGACTGCTTTGGCCGCTTCTCATCAGACTCGACTAAGAGTCCTGGCACCTATCCGAGCCTTTATCTTGGAACACTATCCGCCAACTGGCTCTTATCTCAAAGAGCTCCGTTCATACTTTGCAGAACTTACACTCCATGTGCATGAGCTCGGAACTGACAAGTCAAGAGAAGTAATCAGCCTCTTATCACTCGAATTTGAGAACGTCAACTCTGTCCTGCTTCATTTCTGGAGGGATCATGGTTTGTGCCTTGGTTCTGCTGATGCGATGCTTCTAGCAACTGAGCGGCTCGCATTATTTTCACATCGAAGCATGTTTGGCGATTGCATTCCTCTTCTGAGTGATGCTAGGAGATACTTGGAGGGAGCAGGCAACCGAGCAGGCGCTGCGCGCTGCGCGTTGAGCATTGGCAAGCTCCTCTCATTGGACCGGTACATGCAGGCAGCAACAACATTACAAGACGCTAAAGCGGAATTCGAAGCTTTGGAAGATCGTTTGGGTGCTGCGCAATGCGCCGAAAACCTTGGAAACGTGCTTCACGAACTAAGTCGAATTGAAGAAGCAATCACACTGTTGGAGAAGACCAAATTAGAATTCCAAGCAATTGGCCACCCCTTGGGCGCCGCACAGTGTACAATGCGGCTCGGCCTGGTAATGGCCACGCGCGCTCGTCACCATGCCGCATTGGCACAACTGGACGATGCAAAAGCTCAGTTTGGAGCAATATGCAACAGGTCGGGAGTAGCGGAATGCCTCCTGGGTATTGGCAACGTGTTGAGGAATCTGGGCCGACTTGGGGAGGCAGTTGCCATGCTGGAAGAAGCGCAATACGCATTCGAAACAATAGGCTACCGTATGGGAGCAGCACAGTGCAATCAGAGCATCGGCAGAGTGCTCCATGGCCAGATGCGATCTGAGGACACAATCCCCAAGCTGAAGGCAGCCAGGGCGGACTTCGAAGAGATTGGAGACCGCTCGGGGGCAGCACAGTGTACCGAATGCATCGGCAACGTCCTGCAGCTGCTCCAGAGACCTCACGAGGCGCTGTCTGAGTTGGAGAAAGCGAAGGCAGAGTTTGAGACCATGGGGGCTCGGTCGGGCGCTGCACGGTGCACTTTTCTCATTGGGTTAGCGATGTATGGGTGGAACAGGTATCACACCGCGATAGCACGACTGGACGAGGCAAAGACGCTATTCGACAATATTGGAGACCATTTTGGTGCTGCAAAGTGCACTCAAGCGATAGGGGATGCACTGTACGCATTGTCACAATGGGACAGTGCGGAGGCTAGGCTCTTGGCAGCCCAGGTCGTATTCGAAGCAACTGGGCAACGCTTCGAGATAGCGCACTGCAAGCAATGCCTTGGTAAGGTGCTCCTCGGGAAGAGTCGATACCAAGATGCCATCGTCATACTGCTGGCGTCCAAGAAACATTTCGAAGCCATGGATTACCGTATAGGCATCGCACAATGCATGCAGCGCATTGGTGAGGCGCTCAGTGCTTTGAATCGGCGCGCCGATGCGCTTAACACTCTGGAGGAGGCAAAGAGGGTGTTCCAAGGTATTGGCGACGGGTTTGGCGTCGCCCAATGCAATCAGGTACTTGGAAACGTCCTGATCAGATTGAAGCAAAATGAGGGTGCCATCGAGAGACTGGAGGACGCGAGGGCGCATTTTGAGGAGATCGATAACAGTATGGGCGTCGCGTGCTGCATGTGGAGTCTCGGCAACGCCCTTCGGGGGCTGGCTCGATATGAAGATGCACTTGCAAGACTGGAAGTCGGTCGAGCGAGGTTCCAAAGCTTGGGTGACCAATTTCGCGCTGCTCAATGCAGACATCTTACTGCCGAGGTGCTGAACACGTCAAACCGATTTGAAGAAGCTCGAGTGATGGCAGAGGAGGCTAGGGCAATATTCGAGGCTTTTGGCAGCCAGCATGGATTGGCCGACTCTTCTAAGCTCCTTGGGCATGTAGCCACGGCACAAGGTCAGAAAGGAGATGCGGCGCAACACTTTAAACAAAGCCTGAAGACTTACGAAGAACTCGGCCTTCATGCTGATGTGGACGAGTGCCGCAGGGCATTAACTGAGCTGGGATTCTGATGATCTCACAAATGGCATAACGTATGCTAGAGGATGCTCGGAAGACATATTCAGCCATTGGGAATCAGCGTGGAGTGGCTGAATGCACCCAACACCTTGCCATTTAGTCGCAATGCAAGGGCCCCAAGAAGAAGCTTTGGTATTCATTGGTGAAAGCTTGGACATATAACAGGAGATCGGCAATGTAGAACAAGCAGAAGAGTGTCGCGGAGCGTTGGAGGGGCTGCGGCTGATATCGGATTCGGGAGCGTTATGAAGTCGATCACCCAAGTTAAAGAGATGAATGCCGCTTGAAATTTAGTTAGAGAATGTTGGTGGGTTTCAGATTCATTCCTGTCCAAATAGAAACAGCGAGAAGCATATCGAGAGTCTTTGATTTCGGGTCTGTCTTGTCCACGAAGAGCAGCTGCCAAGCCTCACACCACGCGGAAGCCGCGTTGACGTCACGCTCCAGGGTCCGCCTTTGGCGACGCCTGCGCAACTTCCCCACCTCCGTCGCTCAATCCCTCCCTACAACAATTCTCAATTCCTCCTCTTGTACATTATCAATATCCTATGTCCTCAGAACAAAAACTACCAGCGTTGAAGCGCCTGTTCACGCGCAAGAAAAAGCCCCAGTTCCCGCCGGCCCACTGGGCAGCCGCAGGCGCAGCAAGTGCGCTGCCAGCGAAGGAAAGCGGAGAGCCTGCTGCGCTCGCTCAGCCTACTGTTGCTCCAGCAGAGAGCACGGACACCCAAAGGAAGCTGTCGAGTGTGCCAGATGTGAAGATTGCGGACGTCTCCGGCACTCCGAGGAAGGAAGTCGATGGCGCATCGATGGCGACACCTCCCATTTCTTCCTCCGCATCATCGCCGGCTCCCTCCCCGGCCCCGGCAGAGAAGACGACCTTCCTCCGGCGTCTCTCCCGACTTGGCAAGCGTACACCACCCACGCCCGCTCCTGCTCTGTCGACAGCGCCAGCACCAATCGACGGCCTTCCCACCGCGTCCGATGCACCAGTCCCTTACCCTCCGCCTCCTCCACCTCCTACTGAGGCAGAAGCCGTCGTCGTCTGCGAGCCCACCAGCACCCCTCCCACACCGTCCCAAGAGACACCCGCGGAGAAGGACAGGACCACGAGTACGCTAGCACAGCGGATCTCCAGCGCCCTTGCCTCCCTCCCGGCGCTTACGGGCAACGGCAGCTCCTCCCCTACAAGCTCGGGGAACTTTATCAGCCGCACTTTAGCGCTTGCCAACCCCGAAGTGCTGAAATTGCTCTCGAATCCGGCGGTGATGAATGGCCGAGGGGGACGGAGCGTGTGGAGGGCGCTGGATGATGCTGGGGCCGAGAGGGAGGGTGAGGAGGTCATGGTCTGCGCCCCGCTGGGAGCTGAGAGCGCGGAGGATGTCGAGGTTGAGGAAGGGGAGGAGGTGGACGTGCCCGACGCTGCGCCGAAGGTGGAAGACGCCGGGCAGGCCGATACGGAGGGAGAGAAGGGGGACACGCAGGACACAAAAGGCAAAGGGAAAGAGAAGACACACAAAGTGCGGGTATTCATCCCCTCCAAGGACAAGATCTCGTTCCGAGCGACCTGGTGGGGGTTCACACTGTGCGCTCCTCCCTCCCTCCCATCCTTCCTCGTCAGCTGACAGCGCGCAGGTACCTCCCCCCACCCGTGCTCATCACCCTAAACGACAAGCAGCTGACGGCCGCAAAGCGCGCAGCGATGCTCTTCGCCTCCCTGCAATGGATAATCATGAAGCTTCCCACGCGCGGCCTGCCCCCACCAGCGCTCGCAACAGTCAAAGTCGTCCGCACCCTCCTCCCCGTCCTGTCCGCCTTGGGAGCAGCGATCTCCGCCGCCTGGGCGGGAATAAGGAGCTTCGATAAAGGCCGCGGAGTGAAACTGAGCGCGACGTGGCTCATGCCGCTCGTGCTCATCCCGAGGGCGTGGGAGGAGGCGGACGATTTCCCGCTCGGCATGCTGGGGGTGAGGGAGGGGGAGCAGGTGGAGTACATGGGCGCGGCGGTGGCTGTCTAGGATTCACGAATTCACGAGTTGATGAGGAGATACCAGTACACGAGACGTCTAATGCACATACCCTCTACGACTCTACGACTCTATGGCTCACTGGCAACGGGGAACATCCCCTTGAGCCACAACGCCTCCTCCTCCATCTCCTGCACGCCCCTCGCCTCCCTTCCCTCATCATCCACCCTCAGCCCGTTCCTCTTCCCCTCCCCTCCCCGGGCAGGCGCGCCCAATCCCTCCCCAAGGCCAGCCTCGTGCGCCTCCAAAGCAGGATACACATCATCGTTCCTCCCTCCAAAGTCTTCGAACCGTCTCGGGAGGATATGCACGTGCACGTGCGGGACAGACTGGCCAGCGGCGGGGCCGTCCTACGCCCAACGGGCACTGTGTCAGCTGGGAGTGACTCGCGCTGCAAAGCAGAGAGGGGAGGGGCGCACCTGGCAGGCGATACTGAGCGCCTGGCCCTTGTACGCCTTCTCCACGACTTGTCCTACCCTACCCCGCTGTCAGCCGTGGTCACGCAGGGAGGACAAAGGGAACTTGAAGCGTACCGCCGCACAGTCTCGAACACATCTGTCATTTCCTCCCCCGTCAGATCCGCTAAGCGGGGTACGGTGCGTCTGGGGACGACGAGGACGTCTGCGGGGTTCTCAGCGGGAGGGATGGCGAGCGCGCAAGCATGGCAGGGGGACACTCACGACCCGGCACGATCGGCTTGAGGTTCACGAGGCCGTAGGAGAGGCGGGTGTGGAAGAATACTTGGCGGGTAACGTCGAATGTCGAGAATGTGAAGCGTGGGGTGGGGGACATCGTGTGGTGGTGGTGGTGGATGAGGAAGGTGAGGAGAGGAGCTGGTGCTGGCTGGCGCTGGTGGCCGACTAGGACTAGCACTACGGTGCGCGATGCCTCTTCTGGACCAAATGATGCATATACGAAAACTGGCGTAGTACGGACGATGCGGACGAGAGAAAATAGAAGAAATGCAGACAGCAGCTGTCCTGGTATGTATGTAATTCGCCCTCTCTCCCTTTCGCCCTCCCCCCCCTTCTGCCTCTGCCAGAGCGCACAGCGCACCAGGCACCCCAGCCTTCAGCCGCATGAAAAGCTCTAGAAGATAGCATTAACCAGATCCCCCCCGATCGCCGCGCCCGCTCCGAAGCCCAATCCCCCCGCAGCAGCGTTGGCCATCGTATTCCCCAGGTTGCCGAACCTGCTCGGCTTGGGCTGGTCTTGCATGGGCTGGGGCGGGGGTTGGTACTGCTGCACCGGGGGTTGGTACTGCTGCGCCGGCGGTTGGTAGGCCTGCGAGGGGGGTTGGTAGGATTGGGAGGGTTGGGATTGCCAGGGAGGAGGGCCGGTGGGGGTGTAGTACGCCTGTTTGGGCTCGTTGGGAGGGGGGGCGAGGATGGTGCGCCCTGCGCCGGGGGTGTAAGCGGGGGGGTTGGGCGAGCGGGCTGCGGTGGGTGCACTAGACCACCGGATGCCCGTCAGCAACAGCATTTCTTCAAGGAGGGAGCACGGGACGCACATCTTTGTCACATAATTCGCCGGCAGCAGACCCTCCCTGCCCCCCATCCGGCCTTTCCACCAATCCGCATTCTCCTCGTCTACAATCTCGATCACATCCCCCTCCTGGAATGCGAGATCCTGCGGGTCGCCGGAGTTGTATGTCCAGTTTGCGCGGGCCTGCTGTTTGGGCTGGGAGGGGGCAGGGCGTGCGGGGACGGACCGGGCTGTGGCTGCGGTGCTGGCACTTGTGCTGTTGAGAGAGAGGGAGCTCATGTGCCCATCGAGAGAATTCGAGGAGGAGTTGGAGGGAGAGGGGAGCTTTGCGAGGATTGACTCCTTGTCGGGGCGGGTGAGGAGATGCTGCGATTCGAGGAAGTCGAGGTCGGCTGTGAGCCGGGATAGCAGGTGGTCTACGTAGGGCGCAGACATCTTGTGCGTGGTGGTGATAACGAAGGAGTGAAAGAATGAAGGAGGTGATAAGGCTGATAAGTGGACAGATGGATAGAGGAAGAGAGATGAGCTGGTGATGGACGGCCAGAAGAGTCGCCCTGAATGCGATGCTGCGCGGGCTCGGCGCCGAGCTGCGCGGGAATGTATGTCCCTTACAAGACAACAATCACGTAAACCGGCGCCCCTTCATGTTTTAGCAAGACAATTTACTGGTTTTGTTGCTTGCAAAGCACTGGGACAATATTAATATGCACCTCTGGTATCGATACTCAACCCCCCCATCGGCGAGATCAAATGAAGACACGGCTCAAAGGCACTTAACACCGACGCAGTCATGGAGCACTTAACGCCGACAGTCTTAACACCAACAGTCCTTAACACCGACGCAGTGACGGAGCAGTCAACACCGATAGTCTTAACACCGACAGTCCTTAACACGCAGTCCTTAACACCGCATGTCTTGAAGCAAACGTCCCCCTTGATACGCGAAAATTTTACCCGGGGCTACGTCTTATTGTTGCAAGCCTGCCACGTCCGCCCCTTATTGACAATTATCTGCTGCGCTCGCTCCAGACATTATGCTGCTCCGCACACTGTGCCTGTCCTTTCTCGCTTACGACGTATTGGCTATGGATGGATGATGACAATGACTGGTTCCGGACGTGCTGTTCAAATGCGCTCATCGGCCAACCTCAAGGCGTCTCGGGGGCGATGGAGTTTCTCGCACAAATTTTCCCTGCTGGATGAACGATGCAGCAGTTTCTGGTATACCATTGTATCTACCACATCAGGAACAAGAAGGGGCCGAAGGAATTCTCCGAATACTCTACTGTACAATAAAACGCAACGACACCACTCAGACCAAGATCAAGTGATCAACTAAGACTGCGGCGGGCCTCCGAGCCTTCGGAAGAGTCTTCTTGCTCGCGCCCCTATACCCCTTGGCGCCTGTACCTCGTTGTCAGGAATCGCTGCCAGCAACCCGCCGCGCTGACACCGGTCCAGTAATGCGCGACAGTAGTCCACTTCTTTCGTGAGGCCAATACTGGTGTATAGGTCAATGGATTGCTGCAACAGGGACTGCGCTTGTGCAGTTTGATGTTGAGCGACGGATACCTCGGCGAGCATCCTACAGCACAATGCTACATGATGATGGCTCTGGAGCGTTTGAAATGCCACCTTTGCCTCCTCGAGTTTCTCCGTCGCCTCATTGTAGCGATTCACCGCATGCAGCACGTGGCCCATGCCCAGAGTGCAATTTGCGGCGCCGTACCGGTTCCCGATTGCCTCGAGGATCGCCTTTGCCTCCTCAAGTTTCTCCATCGCCTCACTGGGGCAATTCAGCATGCACAGCACGTCACCTATTTGCCGAGTGCACTCCGCCCCGCCACGCCGGTCCCCGATACCCTCGAAAGTCGCCTTTGCCTCCTCAAGCTTCTCCATCGCCTCATTATAGCGATTCAGCAAGCGCAGCAGGTCGCCCATGCGCTGAATGCATGCTGCCGCGCTCCGCTGGTCCCCGATGGCCTCGAAGATCGCCTTTGCCTCCTCAAGCATCTCCATCGCCTCACTGTAGCGATCCAGGCAGCGCAGCACATTACCCATTTGCTGAATGCATTCTGCC
>KV417322.1:31049-46835 GCA_001630345.1 Calocera viscosa TUFC12733
CAGCACATTACCCATTTGCTGAATGCATTCTGCCTCACCCTGCCGGTTCCCAATGGCCTCGAAGGTAGTCTTTGCCTCTTCAAGCTTCTCCATCGCCTCGCTGTAGCGATTCACGATGCACAGCACCTCCCCCATGCCTTGAATGCATTCTGCCGCACCCTTCCGATCCCCGATGGCCTCGAAGGTCGCCTTTGCCTCCTCAAGCTTCTCCATGGCCTCACCGTAGCGATTCAGCAGGCTCAGCACGTAGCTCATGCTCTGACCGCACCGTGCCGCGCCCTGTCGGCTTCCCGTGCCATTCAAAGCTATCCTGGCCGCGCTTAGCAGGAGCATGCAGTCACCACAACTAGTAATGCAAGAGAACAGGGCGAGCTTGAGGGTCGCTTCCAACAGGCCCTCGACAACATCAGGACCAGGGCTGTCCCGCCAGAAGTGCAACAGGACAGTGCTCATATTCCCGAATTCGGTAAGCAGAGTATTCAGAGCTTGCATATTTGAACCACCTTTGAGCTGGTGGACGTGGACCAGATGCGCTAAGCCTGTGAAGTGTGCACGTATATCGGCGACATCTGCGTCCTCCGGCGGGTATTTCTGAAGCATGAATTCGCGGATGGGAGAGAGCGTGGAAATCTTCCCAGCTTTGTTGACCGCCAGAGCAGCGTGCAGCAACACGCGCACATATCGACCAGAATGCGGCATGGAAGGTAACATGCGATCGAATTGGGACAATGATGTCTCATTCGGAAGGAGGCACAGTGCCGATAACAGCCTTCGTGCATTTCGCTCTGCTTGCATCGTGCGACTGTTGAGCGACAGTTCTATCGATATTTCCAGACTTTCTAATCGGCTCGCGTTGCCGCGTGAGAGTAGCGCCGTTCGCTCGTCGTTGTACGATTTGAACAGTTCCATCGTGCTCAGCACCTGTCCTTGTTGTGCCATTAGCATTATCGCTAGCGGCAGCCCGTCGAGAAGACGAAGCAAGTCGTCCACCTTCGAATCCGCCTTCTTTGCGATCCGCATCCACATGTCACGAGCGGCGTCTATTGACAGTGACCCAAGGGGATTGAGTATGCGGTCAGTCCAATCCACTCCGGCTGGCCGAAGTGCTCCCCTCATGGTCACAAAAAGGGATAGAGATGATACGGCAGCAAATTCGGTAAGAAGAGCTTCAACCTCGGTGCGGTCGTCCGAATCCCACGCGGTCTCGAAGTTGTCGAGAGCAAGTAGGACATATTTGAAGGACGACAGGTAGTGGATCACCGCTTGTCGAGCGCCTCCATCTTGTTGTAACCCGAGCGCGGAAGCCAGGGCCAAGATAATGGCCGAGGCAGAGATGAGACTTTCACAGCTGAGAAAGAACACGTTCTGTCCGAATTTATTCTTGACACGCTCATCATTGAGTATTGTGGTCACGAGTGCAGTTTTCCCAATGCCTCCGGCACCCAGGAGGGGCACGCGGCAGGTCTCGTCCTTGAGAAGGAGGTCGACAATGGTCTGGACCAGGTCTTCTCTTCCGTAGAATATGGCGGGCTTTGGAGGTGGTTTGATTCGATTGAGATCTGCGGGGCTGGATAAAAGAGGGTATCAGTCTGGCTCGGCGAGACGGTGGAGAACAGCATACATGTTCGGGCGGGCGCTTGCATCCTAACAGAAGAAATCAGATGCGATTGAATGGGGCGGTGTGATAACATACTTTGGTTAATTGTGTTACACTCACGAGCTAATGGTGTAGTCTTAGTATCGGGATACATGTAAAAGCACCTACAACGCACTGCGAATCGATGCGACTGCTGGTCCAGACGCTGTCTCAGGTCTCCCAACGAATTACGTGCAATATGAACGAGTTTGGTTTCGCTTTCTTCGCCCTGGCTTCGTAACAACGTTTCAACGTCGTCGACAGCTCTAGAGGTCATTGGTCAGGTTCGGGCAGTGCGTGCGTGCATGAACAAACGACGCACTGCTGAAGTGAGCTTATTGCCTCGCGGGTTGCGTTGTTGATGTTCTTCTCTCCCGCTAGCTCGTTTAAGACGCGGGTCGTAAGGAACTCCAGCATTTCCAGCAGCTCCTGATGCTCCTTGTCGCGCTCGCGAAATTCCTGAAATACATCGCTATTGAGCACAACAACACAGGCAAAGATGGCCAACGCAACCTCGTGTAGTCCGGTCACCCTCAAGGCAATCTCCTCTGCCTTCTTCTTAAATGGGTTCCTCAATGCCTTCGCTCCGTCTGTGAGCTTCGTAAGCGCCGAACTGATTTTGGCTAGAGCGCTAGTCGGTCCAGACGAAGGGACGCTCATGGTGCGCAGGACCTTGCTTTAGTACCAAGCGGGACGCAGCTGATGATGTCTGCAGAGTTCCAACCAAGCGACCAGCTTGCGGTAAAACCAATGGGAGGGAGAGATGCGCTAGCCGGGCAATGAAGGAGCAAGTCGTTGAGCCGCTCGAGCAGGGGCCTGGCATTGATGGGCAATCGCGGCTGTGCAGTCTCCTTTCCCGGGCGCTTCTTTTGACGCCGAACTGTCCTCGCTCGATCTATAAGTAGAACTCCCCCACCGCTCCCCCACCCTGTCCGCACGATTGCACCCGACGCGGCGCGGACTCGTGAGAATCGTGCAAGTCCATACCGAAGACCCTACCCACCAAATTTCACTCAATTCTCAGCTGTTTAATTTCAGACCAAAGTCATTGGGTTTGAATAGTATTCCCACATGTCTCCTACATGTCGACTTAAATATATGATGAATAAAATAATAAATTATTTACACTTTTGGGATTGGGGCGAGGACGTGGCTGTGTAGTGGCTATGCTGGGAGGAACCCTAAATTTACCTCCATTCGTGACATGCCCGCAGGGAAGCGGAGGCAGTCGTGCGGACAGGGTGGGGGAGCGGAGCCCAAGATTATAAGTAGGTTCGAGAGCTCATAGATCTGGTTCTTTGAAGTGAGATGTGAGGTTCTGCTTCGCATTTGAGATCTCATGTAAATTCTGCCATTGGAACGTGTCGCGAGTGAGGTCCGGGTAAAGTACTGATAAAGGTCGATGCCGCCGGGAGAAACACAGACCAGAGCCATCGATAAGGTTCATTGCCAGAATGAGGGAGGGCAGCGAATATCCACGAGACGCTTAATGAACACTTCATAAATACATTGACAACGGAGTCCAGCGTAGCCCGTCTCTGTTCGTTCAACAACAATGTGAAAGGGCGTCGAAAAGTTTTGCATTTCCGGACACGCTCCATGGACCCTCAACTCCGACATCCGTAGCTCCGATCTCTTCGGCAACACACCAACAGTCTTGTACAATCATTCTCATTGCGTTTCTTGTTAATGAATACTGCATAACGTACACATTTCCTTGCAATCCGTTCCCCTCCTACACCGTCCCCTCCCTCTCCTCGCTCTCCAGCTCCCCCTGCCCTTCCTCCCTCCACCACCCCTCCGCCACTCCCTCCGCATCATACCCAAACTGCAGCCTGCTCTTCTTCTTATCCGCCCACTGATTCTGGTTCCCCTCCGCCTCTCCCGCCTGCCCACTAAACTCAGCCTCCATAGCCTGCCTCATATCCTCGTCCCTCTCCCTCTGCGCAGCCCCGTCGGGGAGATGGAAGATCTTCTGGTTTAAGCGCGCTTGGGCCTGCGTGTCCGTGCACCGGGCGTGGCGCAGCTGTTCGTACGCGCGGAGGAAGAAGGGGATTTGCGTGGGAGAGGAGATGTGCGAGAGAAGGCTGCCGAGCACCGCCGCATCCTCAACGGCCATGGCGGCTCCTTGTGCGCGGTAGGGCTGCACCGCATCAGCTGGCTTCATACGGACAGAGAAAAGGCGGGACGCACGAGCATAGGATGGCACGAATCGCCCAGGAGAACCACGCGCCCGCTGGGGTGGATCCACGTTTCGAGCGGACCCCGGTCCATAAGCTTCCATTTGAGTGTGGAGGGCACGAGCCCGAGCAGCTTCTGGATCCTGTCCGTCCGTCAGCCCGTGCACACAGAAACGGACAAAGGGAGCGCACCTCGGTTCCCACCCCTCAAAATCCGCGCGCATCTTATCCGCGCTCCCCTCCGCCGTCCAGCTCTCGACGCTCCCGTCGTCCGGGTGCAGCAAGACGAGGTTATACTCCTTCTTCCCCCTAATACAATATCCCATAATATGCCTCCCGGGGCCCATCCACGCTGTCATCTCTGGCTCCTCGACGAACCCGCGCAGGTCTTCCTCAGATAGCATCGCGCTCGTCGGGATCGTAGCGCGGTACGCTGCGTCCCCCGTGGCGACGGGCGCGTCGGGAGCACCGACGATGACCTGCCGGATCATACTCTTCACGCCGTCAGCGCCGATCAGCAGGTCGCACGCCAGCGTCTCCCCAGAGCGCAGCGTAACGGCCGGCGCGTCCGCGTCGATGGCGGTGACTGCCGCGCCGAGGCGGATCTGGACGCCCGCACCGGAGGCAAGGTCGTCTAGCATGCGGTGGAAGTCGGCGCGCTGCGCGGGGTTAGTAGTTGTTTTGTTTGGGAGGGGAAGAGCGGGGCGCACGTGGATGTGGCAGTATGGTGCGCCATGGTCCTGCAGCATGAGGTCACCCCAGCGTGTGTAGCCGACCTGTGGAACGTCAGCATCCTCGCGTGCACACCTTGATGGGGTAGACGTACCCTTTCGCCCGTTTGCCCTTCACGTACCGCTATCAGCATGCCGCCTAAAGCAGAGGAATACACGGCTCACATCTCCGGAACACGATCGCCTGTGGGATCACTGCCGTCCTCTCCAACTGCGGCCCCAGTCCCCAACTGAGCAAGATCCGCGATACGTTCGGCGTGACCTGTATCCCCGCGCCCACCTCGCCGATCGCAGGCGCCTGCTCGAGGATCGTGCACTCGTGACCGGCCTTCTGGAGCGCGAATGCCGCTGCTAGCCCGCCAAGCCCACAGCCGACGATGAGGATTCGCAAGCGGATGGGGGCGGTGCGGCCGTCGTAGAGTGTCACATTCTGCGTACTGGGGTGTTAGGCGCTGAGTGCAGGAAGGGGGAGATGGGGCGCACCTCGCCAACTTTGAGCGCGCTTGCCCCCGAGTCGGCTGGGACGAACTCGGGGTGCGT
The DNA here is from genome assembly GCA_001630345.1 of Calocera viscosa TUFC12733. Taxonomy (NCBI): domain Eukaryota; kingdom Fungi; phylum Basidiomycota; class Dacrymycetes; order Dacrymycetales; family Dacrymycetaceae; genus Calocera; species Calocera viscosa. The sequence continues at coordinate 36,137 of KV417322.1, forward strand.
GCCGTTCGTGCCGTTCGTGGTGGGTGCGACGGTTTCGGGTGTAGCCATTGTGGGTGGTGGTAGATGCGACAATGTGACAAGATAGGTGTAGTTGTAGAGTAAAATGTACAGTTCCGTTATACAATGAAAGAGTGCGTTGATGTCGTCGTCGTCTCCAGCAGATGACGCCGGGTAAACGTCGAACACATGTGAGTGACCATCTTATACGAGCAGATGCAACGGCCGTCGTTCGCTCAGGGTGCGCGTGCGCCAGCTTGTGACACACCACCTGATAAACTTTCTTCCGCGCAATGTCGAGGAGGCGCCGGCTGCTCCTGTATGCTCCCGAACAGACGATGATTCAGCCATTTTATGCGCGGGAGGGAGCGCGGTCGGGCACGGCAAGGCGACAGACTCGGCGGAGAGAAGGGAAGGGAAGGTTGGGTTCCCAACGACTCCTGCAGGTGCGCTCGGTGTCCCGCGCGTTCGAGTTCTCGCGTCGACGGCATATCGCGGACATACATTTTGTTGTTGGTATCTCCTCGGTCATGACAGTACGCGCGCATAGACTTTCGTCCAAATCATTCATCTCTGCTCAATAATACGGATAGAGGACAGTATCTGGAAGAACGTTTAAGCTATTCGCTCGCCTTGCGACCGAGATTGTCGCCGCAACGACTTCTGCATCGCCTCCCGATACACCTACTGTCTGTGTCGCGCTTCTTGCGTATGCCACTTCGATTGCTGGTCAGCAGTGCTGGAATGGCGACTTTGGACTTCATTGGGTGCTTCGGTCGAAGTGATGCACCGAGCGTCTGGCATTCCAAGACGATGCAACGTTCTTCCCAACTGAAGACCCCGGGCCGGGTTTTGCAAACAGACTGGAGCATCACTGCGGACGGCGACCATCTTGCCGCCCCGAGGTCGTACAAACCTCCTCTCACAGCCAGCCACAGACAGAACTGTACAGTCCCCGCCTCAGGCTCGAAGTCAAAGTGCGGGGCAGGCCGCTTCCGTGACTGCGGAGCGCCGACCCTGAGCTTACATGAGATGACAATGACACCGCCTCATCAGCACAACCTAGTGCAGCTTGAGCGAGGACGATCCCGACCCTCGACTGCGCCGCTGCGCTGCAGACCGACGTGCCGGCGGGTGGAAGGGGACGCGTACACTCGCCGCCCATGATGGGAACGCCCTTCGAGGGCCTTATAAAACAGTGCCAAGATGTTGAGCAGGGTCGATAACAGCACCATCCAACTCTTTACGGCAGCACCCTCAACATCCCAGTTGCATAACAACGATGATCGTCCCTCCGACCGCCGACCCCAAGGCGCAGCAGCCCACCGCCCCGCTCAGCCGGAACACTTCCCAGCGCACCCAGCCTCCGACGTACGAGGATGCGGTCGACCACGGACTCAAGGTCCACGTCCTGCCCTCCATCGAGGATAGCGAGCTGCCTCCCAGCGCCGATGCGGTCGATATCGTCTTGGCTTCTGAGCCGGTGATGGAGGAGAAAGCGCCTCGCAGCCCGGGCAGCCCGGTTCAGTGGGGGACAAAGTGCGTGCTTCTACACTTCTCATTGCAGACATCTCTAACTCATCCACCCAGATCATTCCCCGACGCTCATTCGGATTACCAGCGCCTCCCTTCCCCAACAGCCAACGTCTCCTGCCTTACAGGACTCTTCGAGCGCCTGAAGCTGCGTCACGCGCAGAAGCATGCACGCCGCGCGGCCAAGCGCGCCGCGCGCAAAGAGCGTCGGGAGGCGAGGCGCGCTGCCTGGAGGGCGGAGTGGGAGGAGAGGAAGAAGAGCGGGGATGGGGGTTGTTGTGCGAAGGGTAAGGGGAGGGCGGAGGGATGCGGGAATAGGCGCCGGGTGGCCGAGCAGGGACTGTCGGACAGGGAGGGGCGGAAGAGGGGCTGCTGCGCGTAGATGATTTGCTGCTATGTACTTGCTACTGGGTGGAGTATGCTATTCGATGGAGCGAGATCCGAGCGACATCAGTTGACCGCCTGCAGCGTAATTATGGATAACTCGAAAAGACGCCCATCAGCGGGTTCAAAGAGGCGACCGGAAATAGAGCACACAGCCCCCGCATCACTGTTGTCTGCCAGCACTTGGCGACGACGACAACAGCATGACTTTGTATCGAACGACCGCCTAAGACCGTTATCTTGCTGTACTTGTACATTCATCGGCGACTTGTATATCAATCACCTGGCATCCATCGCTGGGGGGCGGCAAGTTATCAGCAGAACGATGATCGAGTCTCGACAGCTCCACGCCGTTTAAGCGCCAGACATTCACACAGCGCAGACCATGGCGGACAGCGACAATGATATCATTGCGGGGTCCTATATTACGCCAGAGCTGACCATAGCGGGCAGCGACAATGATACCATTGAACTGTCGGTGCCCGATATTGCCCCAGATTTGACAACGGCGCACAGCGAGATCGGTTCTGGTCGACATGCGCCGCATACCTCCCGCGCTTGCAACACCTGTCGCAAACGGTCGGTGGATATAAACCCATGAGACAGCGTATGGCGCTTACTCAAGCGCGGTTAGGAAGATAAGATGTATAAAAGGACCATTCGAGGCAATGTGCGCTAATTGTGTCAAGACGGGTGACGAAGTACGCCCGGCGTGTTCACTCAAGTATTTCACTAACGACCATCACAGTGTGTCTGGGGAGAGAACAGTCGTAGTTTAACGGCCTACTCAAGACATGACAACGGAGGCGGACCATTGTCACACGTAACACAATCAGAGATGCTGGCAGTAGAGTTGGACGCACCTGCAAGCATGTCCAAATCAGTGAGAATCGCTAGCATCATTCAACCGGATATGATTTGATCATGCTCGTCCAGCAGCCCGACAGAGACGAGTTGCAGTCGGGACTCGGTTCAGACCTGGAGCCGGAAGACCTCTCCCCTGTCATCTCCTGGTGAGTGCATAACTTCAGTCTAACGTTGACGGACCACTGATCTTCTGCGCATTTGACAGGCCCGCGAAGCCTCCATCGACGTTACCGCCCTGTCCACAGCACTTCTACGGAAGAGATGACGAGTTTGAAGTCATTGCAAAGCAGCTCGTCCGGGAAGAATCGTGCCGCATAGCTCTTCTAGGACCTGGCGGAATCGGGAAAACCACGCTCGCGGTCGCTCTCGCTCATGATCCACGCGTCCAGGCAAAATACGGACGATATATCTTGTTTCTCAATTGCGATGGCCTTCCCACCCCCGAAATCATCTTGCGAGCGTTAGCCGCGTCATTACGTCTAGGATCGTCTCCCAACGACGTTCAACGAGCACTCAATTATCTTGGCTCCCTGGGCGTCCCCGTGCTCCTGGTGCTAGACAGCCTTGAATGCGTGTGGGATACAGTACACCAAGAATCAGTGGAGGATTATCTCAATCAACTATCCGACATGAGTCATTTGTCGCTCCTGGTCACCATGCGAGGAACACTTCGCCCGTCTCGGGTCGACTGGACACTTCCTGTCGCAGAACCTCTTCAGCCGGTCGACTTGCATGCTGCCCGTCAGATCTTTGTCAACATCAGCCGTCGCGTGGAGCCTACCGGCGACGTCGACACACTGTTAGAGCTACTCGATGGGTTACCTTTGGCCATCACCCTCATGGCTTTCCAGGCGCAAATCTTGACCGCACAGGAATTGCTTAGGGCTTACTACAAGGAGAAGACTCGACTTCTACGGCGGGGACGAAATAGACGTCTGACAAGTATGGACGTGTCCATTGAGGCGTCGCTCCATTCGCGTACGATACAAAAGCTTCCAGAGGCCGTCCCCGTCTTGTCGATTATTTGCCTGCTTCCAAACGGTATAAACCGTACGAGACTAGAAAATGCCCTTCCCTCTCTGCAGAAGGTTACGGAAATTGTGGACGCTCTTCAGCAGGTCGCCTTAGTGGTTGAGGATCCCGAGCGACTGGGAGTTTTGGCGCCAGTCCGCGCTGTCATACTCGAACGATATCCACCATACGGTGCCTATCTCCAAGAAATACGGCATTATTTCATGCGCCTCACGGAGATAACCGACATCCTTGGAGACGAGGCCACCGAGAGCGTTATGGAAGTCCTCAGAGAACATTTCGACAACCTCATATCCGTACTGGTGCATTTCTGGAGAGCATATCCTGGGTCCGACGAAGTTGAGAAACTTTTCCACGCGACGCAGAGAGTAGCGGAGTGGTCATGTCGGACGACCTATGGAGACCCCACGCCACTGCTGATGGCGGCGCACACAAGACTAGACGAAATGCACCGTCATCGTGAAGCCGCAATATGCGCGCAGCGTCTTGGCAAAGTCCTGCAATTGCAAATTCGATATCAGGACGCGGTATCGATGCTCGAGAAAGCCAAGGCTGAGTTCATCGTAATCGGCGCACCGCTTGGAGAAGCCCAATGCTTGCACAGCCTAGGAAGCCTCCTGTGCATTCAGCTTCGATATCAGGAGTCGATTCCAATGTTCGAAGAAGCACAGAGGGCTTTCGAGACGATCAAGGACTCTCGCGGGTCAGCCCAATGCATGCAGAGCATTGGCGACGCTCTGCGCATGCAGTTCCGATATGGGGAGGCAATACCGATGCTCGAGAAGGCGAATGCAGCGTTCCGGGCCATCAACGAGCGGCTTGGCCAAGCCCAATGCATCCAGAGCCATGGCGATCTCCTTCGAATGCAGTCTCGATATCGAGATGCAGTCGCCCTGCTCGAGGAAGCAAAGCTAGCATTCGAGGACATCGGCGAGCTCCTGGGTGTGGCCCAATGCACGCAAAGCTTGGGTGACGTCCTGCGCATGCAATCTCGCTTCGAGGACTCCATAGTCGTCCTCGAGAAGGCAAAGGCCGTGTTCGAGACGATTGGCGAGTCGCTTGGCGTAGCGCAATGCACGCGCAGCATCGGTGATGCTCTCTGCATGCAGTCGCGATATGACGACGCGGTGCCGATCCTCTGGAGTGCGAAGGGTGTGTTTGAAGCGATAGACGAGCGGCTTGGCGCGGCGCAGTGCACACAGAGTCTGGGCGACATCCTGTATATGAGGTCCCAGTATGAGGAGGCGGCGCCGATGCTAAGGGAAGCGGAGGCTGCATTTCAGGTGATTGGTGAGCCGCTGGGTGCGGCACAATGCATGCAAAGCCTAGGCGACATCCTGCGCATGCAGTCTCGATATCAGGAGGCAGCACTCATGCTCGAGAGGGCGAAAACCGCGTTCCAGACGATGAATGAGCCGCGTGGCCACGCCCAGTGCCTTCAGAGTCTTGCCGACATCCTGTATAAGCAATTTGACTACCGAAAGGCGGTGCCGCTGTTTGAGGAGGCGAGGGTGGCGTTCGACGAGATCGGGGAGCAGCTGGGCGCAGCGCAATGCACACGAAGTTTAGGCGACGCCTGGCGAGTGCAGTTCCGATACGACGCAGCAGTTATCATGTTGGAGAAGGCGAAAAGTCAATTCGAGGTCGTTGGTAGTCGCCTTGGTATCGCTCAATGCCTACAAAGTCTCGGCGACGTATTTCGCATGCGGCAGCAATACCAGGAAGCAGCGGTCGTGCTACAGAAGGCAGCCATCGAATTCGAGTCCGTCGGTGATCCGCTCGGTGTAGCACGATGCAAACAGAACCTTGCCGACGTTCTGCGTCGGCAGCCTCAAGGCGCAGTGTTGACGGTAGAGGATCTGATAACTAGGCTTACCACAAGGGGCATTGCGTGGGACGTAACCGATTCTATGCGTACTCCTGACAAAGTCGACCGTCTGCAGTTCAGACCTGCTGAAGACTCCATGGACAGCTTACCAGTCGCTATCAGCAATGACCATGAGGATGACGCTTCCAATGTCCACCCATCTGCGCCCCTGCAGTCTGCATCTGATCGCGGTGAGCTGCACGAAGATGTTATACGGCGTCAATATTCTGCTGCTCAAACATTGCCATTGGAACCCGAAAGACTCGTTGGACGCGCTGTCGTAATCGACCAGCTCATTAACGGCATCACTTCCGGAGATGTTCCGCATTTCGCGGTTTGCGGGCCTCCCGGCATAGGGAAAACAACAGTTGCTCGTGCTCTTGTACACAACCCTCGAATTGCGCAGAAGTTTGGGTCGAATCGCTGGTTTTTGGACTGCGATGGAGTGACGTCGGCAGATGGGATCATCTCCAGCCTTACTACATGCATAACACCCACCTGAAGAGACCGTCAACGGGATGACATATTTCACTTCTTCGCGTTCCTGAGTGTCCCAGTCCTTCTTGTTCTCGACAACCTGGACGGCACTTTCGATGAGCAAGAGCATGCTGCCATTGGTATGCTATTGGACGAGTTTATATGTCTATCAAATCTGTCTCTTGTGGTTACAACCCGAGGTGGCACCTTTCTTACTTATGTCAACGGGTCTCTACCGAAACAGTTGACCTTGGCCCCAATAACCTCGGAATCGGCGTTACGCTTGTTCACCGCCATCAGCAATTATCCTGTAGAACCCGAAGAAAGCTTGGGCGAATTCATCAGTTCTCTGAATGGTTTGCCAATGGCAATTAGATTGCTTGCGGGTCAAGCACAGCAGCTTGGATGCCAGAACTTGGAGAGCTACTACTCGGAAGCAAGGGATCTTATCGGTCAAGACGTCCTCGGGATCGCTGTCATGGTAACCGTTGTTCGTTGTGTTTCGTCCCAAGGCAGCAAGGTGGCCGCGATGCTATCCCTCTTCCCGAGTGGTGTGTCCGAATTCGAGCTGCAAGATCTTATGGCCCCTGCTTCTGATTGCGTCGTTGAAGCACTTCGCCTAATCAACCTTGGTCTTGCAACAAAAGTTGCCAATGCCCTTAAATTACACACCAGTGTACGGGCAAAGGTGTTGGACCTTGGAGGTTTGACCAGATCTGAATTGTCTGAAATTCGACAGCGGGCAATGGAGCAGGGGGCGTTCCGACTTCGGATTGGAAACCTATCATCGACGGTGGCAACAAACTCACTGCTGACAGCAATGAACAATATAACGAGCATCGTGTCCTACTCAATTTCTCAAATGGAAGACGATGAGGTTAGTCCAACGCTTTGTCAAACAATACTTCAAGCGTCGACTTTGTCGTTCGTTATGGGATGTGGCGACTGTGTCCCGCTCCTCCGATCCATGAACGGCAAACTACACGCCGGTGGAAGAACCGAACTTTCGCGGTTCTCCGCTGATTTTGACCTTCTGGCTGGCGAGACTCTTCGTAAACGAGGACAGCTTGATGCTTCGTTGCATCACCTCATACGTGCGAAGAATGCGTTTCAACAACTGGGAATGCGAGAGGCCGTCGATATATGCACAAGGAGCATCATACCAACAAGGGATGGTCTTGAGCTGGAGAAGCTCATGGAACAACAGTGGAGCTTTTCTTATGAAGCGCGTCCGATAAAGGGTCCTGCGGAGAGTGCGGAGATAGTCCAGGTGCGCCCGATTGTAAGTCGAGATTCTTCAACGATTCCCCTAGCAAGCGTGCGTTATGATTATGTCCCATGCTGTTCTTGCTAAGCTCGTGAATAGCCGCCCAGTCCGACTCCTCTGACCATTCGAACTCTTGGAACCGTCCCTCTGACGAACCGCAGTCCCGCCGTTGACAGCTCGAGAACTGGCAAGAGCACGTTAAGGGCGGCATCGTTGCGGACCATTCGCACTATTGGAACCTTTGCCTCCAAAGCCAAGTCATCTTTCAACGAGCATGCAGGGAAGCTAGGGAAGCACGCACAGGAGGGTCTGTCTGATATAGCGGGCATTAGCCGTGTACGACGACTTGCTTGCCTCGTCTACCGTCTCTAACACTATGGGTAGCCTGCGCAGGAAGCTAAGGAAGCGTGCAAGGCATTCCGAGCGCGAATGGAAATGCGCACGGACCAGGTGCTGGAGAAGGCCAAGTCGCCTGATACGAACGATGCCTTCAAGACGCAAGCGAAGGGACTGCAGAAGTACGCTCGTGCACTGTGCACTATTGATTTGTTCTTCGCTCACGATTCGCGAACAGTCTGGTCCTCGAGATAAATACATTCCTCGACGCGAAGGAATCCCTAGGGGTTTTGAAGTTAATGACAGAGGCTGACGACATCAAGAAGTGCCTTGCCGCGTACGATGAACGGCTGAGGACCACGGTGGACAGCCTTACGGTGTGTTTCAAGGGCCTAGACTGTATGGCTTTGCGTTGACTCGTGCTACCAGGTGAACATGACTATGAGCTTGCTTTTCCGAGAGACGGACATTCCAGCAAGAGTGCGTTATGATTATGTGCCATGCTGGTCTTGCTAAGCTCGTGAATAGCCGCCCAGTCCGTTTCTCGGGCCTCTCGCCGCCGAATTCGACAGGGCAACATGCCCGCGCATCTGCGTAGGACGGGACAACGTGATCGATCCCATTGTCAAGACGCTGCTTAAGGATTCCCCCGCCCGTATTGCTCTTCTCGGCATGGGTGGTATTGGCAAGACGACTATCGCACTCAAAGTCCTGCACGATCCCGAGGTTGTGGATCACTTTGGCAACAACCGCGTCTTTTTTTCTTGTGAAGGCGATACAACGGTTGATGGTCTCCTCAAGAGTGCTGGTGCTGCGTTAAGAATACGAAAGCCTGGCGATCTCCGCACAATGGTGAAGGAATGCCTGTCGTCTCTCGAAGGACCCGGTCTCCTTGTAATCGACAATTGCGAATCCGTCTGGGACACTTCTGCCGATGAAGGAGTGGAGGAGCTGCTCCTCGAGTTCGCGGCCATGGACAACTTGTCCTTGATTCTGACGATCCGGGGAGCCATCACGCCCCCAAACATCCAGTGGTCGCCCGATTCTACGTATCGTATTGAGCCTCTCAAGCTTGAAGATGCCCGTCCGTTGTTCACGCAGATCTCCGGCAAGCAGGGATCGCCGACGGGAAGTGACGAGGACAAGGCTGCTGAAGAAGCGATTACTCAGCTCGTCAAAGAGATGGATGGAATACCACGACCGATCACCATCCTGGCAACCCTCGCGCAATCGACTAATCCTGCGGATCTTCTCGCGCATTATCTCGATGACGGAACCGTCATATTGAAGAAAGGCCGCGGCACGCGTGACTCGAGCTTCGATAAGTCAACCCTGTTATCCATCGAGTCGTTGACAATGCGGCAGAGTCCTCATGCACTTGAGGCGCTTCGCTTGATCGCACTCCTGCCGGAAGGAGCAGACCGGGCTCAACTAGAAGAGATGTTCCCAACGATGAGCAGGAGGCAAAAGGCGTCAGAAGCTGGGCGGATTCTCCTGCAGCTGGCATTGGCCGATGATTGTTCCGGTTACGTGAAGGTCTCGGCTCCGATCAGGATGTTTATGCAGAAGAGATATCCTGCGGCTCAGGCGTCATACTGGAAGGAGCTTCAGCACTACTATGCGCGATTGGCTGGGAGCGGTGAACACGCAGGCCGGAAAGAAGGTGCAGAGCCTGTGACACGTCTCGCAAAAGAATATTCCAACGTCGTCTCTGTGCTACGATACAGCCTGAAAGCCGAGCTGCCGCAGCCGTCCATTCTCGAGGCGATCAAGGAGCTTGCTCGATTCTCCATGATGGCTCACGTCGGCGACTGCACCCAGCTGTTATCGGACGCACTCAACAAGGTCGCAGATTCAGCAGAGCTAGCTCGTCACAGACCATCATTGTTACTTGCCGTTGGTCGGCTGCAGACGCAACAAGGAGAATACGACCAAGCCGATGTGTCTCTTTGCGAAGCCAAGAAACTGTTTGAAGAGCTTCACCAGGACCTCGACGCGCTTGACTGTCAACTGGCGCTTGCGGACAACTTCTATGCGCAAGAGGCGTGGGACGACGCGTGCTCTCTTGTAAGAAGTGCTCAAAGCACTGCACTTCTCCAGATCGAAGAGGACAAGTTCGGCCAAGCTCAGTGTCTGCACAAATTGGGGAAAATTATGCGCAAACAAGGGCAGCTGGATGAAGCGCGCGAACTACTGGAGCAGGCAAGCGGTATGTACGAAGCCGAGAGGTACGACCTTGGCGTGGCGGAATGCGCGTGGGAATTGGCCACCGTGCCCTTGGTGGGAGACGGCGATCCGACCCTCGCGGCCGTGAAGATGCTGACCAAGGCACGCGAGTTATACGAACAGATCGGGTTCGTAAATATGTTGGAAGTATGCGATGCGGAGATAGAGAAGGTCCAGTCGGGGACCTAGGATACCATCTCGCCTAATACGGCTGTTGCCTGAAGGAACGCTATGCATATTGTAGTTCATTGTCTCTTGTCTATCCATGAGCTATGACGTGTATGTGTTCTATCATGTATATGTTCAGTATGTTCACAGAGGGTGGAGGTGGGGGGCTTGATACATGCAGGACGTTGCCGAGGTGGAATTGCCAAGGCTCGCGAGTATTCCTCCCCAACGCTGCGTTGCCTCCGTCCGGGTAAAGAAAACCGCCTGAGTATGTCGCATCGAACGCCGAAGGCTAAAAGTTACAATCACGGGGAGAAAAGCATTAGCGGTTTTCATCCTCATAGTGCCTTGCAGGGCGACCAGCAACAACATACGTGGTGGTGGAACGAAACACAGTGCATTGGGGTGACGCGCAAAAATTGTACCTACAAGGGTCTCAACCCCTTCGGGGCGTCCCTCTGGGAGCGAAGCGTCCCTCTGGGAGCGAAGCGTCCCTCTGGGAGCGAAGCGTCCCTCTGGGAGCGAAGCGTCCCTCTGGGAGCGAA
>KV417322.1:55730-86480 GCA_001630345.1 Calocera viscosa TUFC12733
AAAGGCTCCTTCCGAGTCGGGCGGGGTAGGGTCGTCGGCCGACCCTCTCCCCCGCCCAAAGGGGAACGGAAACCCATTCCCGCCCTCTCTACCGCCCCCACCACCACCGCCATCACCACCACCGTCTCCACCACCACCACCACCGTCACCGCTGCCACCACCACCACCACCACCTCCGCCTCCACCTCCTCCACCACCGCCTGCCCCTCCTCCTCCTCCTCCTCTTCGCGCTCTTCCGCCCGTTCCGACTCCGTCCGGGAGTCGTCCGGTTGCTCCCCTAGGCCAGTCCGTAGGCTCCCTGCCCCCCAGCCGTGAGGCTCCCCATGGCCCCCCAGTGTTCGGCTCCGAACTCTCTCTCCCTTCGTCGGGTTGGCGGGCAGATCTCGTTGTCCTTTCGAGGGGAGGATGAGGGAGCGTCGGTGGGCGACGTTGGCCATCTCCTGTTGGGCGTGGGAATATGTCGGCGGGAGTTCGGAAATGCGGGCGAGGGGGAAGCGAAAAGGGGGCTGGGGTGGTCGTGCTCGGAGGAACAGGCCGCGGTAGCGACATGTGCGGCGGTACGTCGGGCTGGAACGGTTCCGAATGGGCGAACGAGACCGCTGGTGTGGCGCCTGGGAACGCCAGGTGCGGTCCTTCGCGTTCCAGGAGAGTCGCTGTTGTGTACGCGGCACGACCGGCAAACTCTTCGACGGTTTGGCGAGCGTCCATGGTTGCTAACGCTTTGTAACGCGAAGCGGGAGTTTGAGAGGGGGTAGAGGGAGGGGAATCGTCGTCGGCAGCGGCGGCATAGGCTCGACAAACGAGCCTGGCGGCTTTGCTGAACCTCTTCAGCAGGAAAGCCAGAGCAGGACGGGCCACGCTGAGGGGACTTCCCAGCTCGAGGTTGGCTAGCAGCCGGCCTTGCGGATCGACCGTGTAGGAGAGGGCAATGCTGGGCGCGAGGTGTTGTAGGATCCTGAGGGCATCCTCCGCCCTTCGGCCCAGGCTTCGAAGGCTGTCGACTGCATCGTCCGCGAGCCTGTATAAGGGTTTGCGGTCGTTGTTCGTATTCGAGCGGAGAAGGAACTGCCAGGAGCGAAGGTTGGATTCGGAGTACGATTCCAGCTCCGCAGCGAGAGACCTGAATCGTTCCATCTCGTCTTCGAAATCAGGGTGCCGGCTCTCCCGGGGGGTCGCTTCGTTAACAAAGCGGCTCACGGGAGTTCGGGGAGGAAGATCGGTCGGATTTTGCTGGGCGACGGCCAGGATTCGCTGATTAAAGCCGTCGGAGACTGGGGGCGCATTCCCCTCGCTGGAGGGGGTGCCGGGAGCATCCAGGGAAGCTCGCAGAGCGACCCTCGCTTCCCGCGGAGCAGCGGGGGGAACCCCAAACGACGGGAGGGAACGACGGGGCGTCGAGGACCCTCCCGAGGAGTCGACTTCGATATTCGAGAGGAGAACAGTAGCCATCGAAGTCGGGGTGGGCTGAGGCGATAAGAATTCCGTAGCGGAATTCCCAACTCGTCCACTTTGTGATGACTGTCGTGGGCGACAGTTCACGCAAGGGTAAGAGGGGAATCCGCTAGGAACAGTAACGATCGTAGTCAAGCCCTTCGGGTACGAAGGGTGAGGAGTGCACGAGAGTGTAACAGTAAGAAAATGATAGTATTCCTTTTTTTGGGCCCGCGTCACGTCTCGACGCGGGCGGCACGGGAAACATTAGGGCCGGCCCGCAAGGGACTTACGGCGTACATAGCTAGTTGTAGTCCTATGTCACACTCTGGGAGCGAAGCGTCCCTCTGGGAGCGAAGCGTCCCTCTGGGAGCGAAGCGTCCAGGGGCTGTGCATTTCAGGGTTGTCCTGCAACCGACGGAGCAGCCAGTGGAGCCGACACAGAAGCAAAGGGGCCCGTGCACGCGGGCGCGGGCAAACCTCGGAGAAGGTGGGACGACGGACGGCCGTCTATTACTCTTCTCTAATGTGCTCCGTCCACTCCGTGTGACGGCTCTAGACCGCAGGTCTTGGACCCTTAGCACTGCCGCTTACATTTGCCTCCATCAGAAATGTTTGGTAGTGACGCTGCGCGTCTCTCCTTTTTCCTGTCGCGTCAACTTGCCTTTATTTGTCCAATCTACTCTATCTGCCCTTGGGCTGGTTGTGACTGCCCTTCTCCCTGCCTGTCTCCTCCCCTCGATTGTCACACTTCGGCAGATAACGGTGTGGACAATGTCCCATGTCCCTACGTCCCTCTCCTCTGTCTCGTACATCTATACTCTCTGTCAGTATACCCACATCTCATGCTTATTCTGAGCCCGTTTGGCACGTACAATTTCATCTTGACGTTAGCTGCACATGCGCAGAACGTTCCCGGTGTCTATGCATATCATTGCTGCCGCTTGTTTTCCGAAACTCTCGGCATTCATCAGCGCGCAATTCCCGACTGATGAAATGCACTGCCTCTGCACTGCCTGGTTCCAGTATTGGCTCTACTGCATCTATAGTACTGAGGCGTCTAAATATCGCGCTTTCTCTCATTCCTCCATCATTGCAGATGTCATCTTCAGTTTCTGTCAAGCCTCAAAGCAGTATCCTGATATGGCGGGAGTCGGCCAAAGACAAGATTAAGTCGCTTGCAAAGAAACTACAGATCTCCGTCAAAGAAGATTTGCCGGACTACTTGGTCAATGCCGTTTTGAACACCGTGGATATTGCAGCAGTATGTTCAGCTTATCCCCTCGGAATCATCCATTTCCTGATTCACTGTTACAGTACTCGAAGAGAAATCGGAGCGACTGCATCTACTTGGCTGACAAGGTCGTACGATTGACGACAACTGTCTTGGAACGAGCGAAGGAGGACACATTCAGACAGATGGCTGAGGATGTCAACCAGTTAGTACCCCAATGAACACGTCCTGTGCCGTAATGTTTACTTTCTGTCGCATAGAATAACAATTGATGTTCGAACATTCTTGAAGAAACAGGACGAACAGCCCTCAGTCAAGGATGCGATGATGGGGAAAGACGAGTCTACACATGAAGAGCTTAAAGCATTAGACGCCCGACTGAATGAAGCTTTGACGGGCTATCAGGTCTTCATTCTGAGTGCGCCCTCACGACATTAAACTCAAAAGTACCGCAGATTCAATTGCTTCATCATCTTGTGGATCAGGTTGCTCGGGCCAGCAGCCAAGCGATGGATGAGCCCGCCAGGGTATGTCAATTCTCGTAGCCGAATGACTCCTCACATTGATTATTGTGGTCTGCAAAGAATGAAAATCCCCCTACCGGCAGCCAGTAAGCAAAACGAGGTGTTGAACTTGTCTGCGCAGCTGACGGTGTCTTGCTGTAGAGTCGACAATGCACGGAACAGGCGACCACGTAAACCACGTCAGTTCTACGGTCGAACGGCCCTGGTAGAGACCGTCGTCACAACCCTCTTGGCAAATGAAGCGGCTCATGTTCCGATTCTGGGACCTCCTGGTATAGGCAAGACAGCTGTTCTGGGTGCCATATGGGACGACTCTCGGCTCAAGCAAAAGTTTGGCGACAACCGATTCTTCGTCTGCTGTGACATCGTCAATTCTCCTGACAGTATTATGAACGACTTGGCCAATGCCCTTGGCCTCTCTCCCTCACACAATCTCTGGCAGTCGGTTCTAGACGGTCTTGAGTCTTTGAAATGCGATAAGCTATTGGTGGTGGACAGTCTGGAATCAATCTGGGACACTCCCGCTCAGCTCGCTGTGGAGGAAATGCTCGAGCGATTTTGCGATATCCCTCAGCTCTGTCTCCTTGTTGGTATGCGAGGTTGCATTGCGCCAACATCGGTCGACTGGACACGGGTATCTTTAGACGTGTTGTCACCTTTGACGATCAGCGACTCTGTCGAGCTCTATGTCAAGCTGTGCGGGAACGTGCAGGACGATTTGGTAGATCTCCTGAGACTGCTCGACGGCATACCGTTGGCTATTCACCTTATGGCTGTTCAGGGACAGACCCGTACTCCAACTGAGTTGCTGGATCTGTATAAAAGACGCAGAGCAGCTTTCCTTCGACGTGGAGTAGGGCGAACCGTCAGCCTGAAGGACTGTATCGATATTTCGCTTGGATTGCGCACGATGATGGAGAATGGACATGCATGTCAACTACTGTCGACATTGTCCTTGCTTCCAACCGGTATCCCTCTCCAACGGCTGCCTGAAATACTGCCTTCTTTGCAGGAGCGTGAGGATGGAGCGGACATTTTGCATCGAGTTTCCCTTGCAATCAAGAGCCCGACCAAGATACTTCGTGTCTTGAGCCCAATCGGCGTCTATATCTTGGATGAAAGACCACCAGGCAATGAATTTCTGAGGGACATTCAGAAGTACTTCATCGACTCTTGTGCTTTGGACTTGACACTTGGAGACCCAGCATTCGTGGAAGCAGCAGAACGCATTTGTGAAGAGCTGGAGAACGCTATTGAAGTGCTGCTCTATACCTGGCGCCTCTACCCGGCCGTGCCAGCAGGGACTTCCGCTCTAGTCCATTCCTCACTCTCCGTTGCAACCCTTTCCGACAGGTTTGGTAGTGGAGACTGCACAGAGCTTCTTCAGACATCCATCACTGCCATAAACGAAGAAGACCCCGTGGCTATTGCAAAACTTCGGCTCGCCTTGGGCAAGTGTTTCCGCGCTAAAGGGCGGAGTGCCGACGCGACCCGCATGGTTGGACACGCTCGTAATACGTTCGACCGCTTCAAAATGCAGGAAGAGCTGACGGAATGCAACACTGTCTTGGACAACATCGAGTTCCACCGGATGCTCCGACAGCAGGCCCCCTGATTCTTCAAACATTCACTCCCGTCTCAAGCCGCAATAAATCGATCAGCGACTGTCACCGCCTCTTTCACCCCTAACACCTCCCTTCCGTGTCGACAAACGCATCGAGGAGAAGTGCATGCTCGACGTTCAGCGTCCAAAGCAGCAGCCCCGCCCTACCCTACCTCCGACCTCACGACGTTCCGGGACAGTATCCACGTTCTTTGAATCACTCTCTCATCTTCGTCATGTAGTTGGTACATTCGCTTCTCCATCTCAGTCATTGCCTCTTCTTCGTCCTGTAACTCGTACATAGGCTTGAATCTCATCTCAAACGGCGATCAACCGGTTAGCGGCTCTCACCGCGTCCCTTTCCCCCTCGCTCATTCCCTCCCTCTCCGCAAATGGCTCCAACCCCAGCGCCTGTCGTCCCTCAGCGCTTAACAGAGTCTCGCGCACAGCGCGTCCCTTGAAGTCCGCTTCCCCGTCTCCGGGCGCATTCTCGAAGTCGGGCGGCTTTGTCCCCTTCGCGAAGGCCTCGCGCTGCTTGACGAGGTAGCCAGCATTGGATACCGTTAGCGGAAGCGCAGCGATGTAGATAACGGAAGAGTCGTTCGCGCCGACATGATCTTCTTCGACAGCGTGCGGGACATCTGCGCGTGTGCATCAGTAGGCAGAACAGAGACGAAGAACAGGAGCACGGCGCACCATTATGCCAGAATACCATATCGCCCGGCTCCACCCTCGGCACGCACGTCATGCACTCGCCCGGCTTCAAATTCGGATGCGCGTCCTCCTCTATCCTGATGCTCAGCCCTGGATACAATCCGGGGAAATGCGACGAGTCGGGCACGAACTCCCAGCTCTTGGCGTCGAAGGGATCAAGCTCGGGCGAGCGGAGGCGGAAGAAGGGACGCAGAAGGAGGTAGGCGTTCGAGAGCTGCACACGCGGGTAGACCTTGAGCGTGCCCTCGCCTGGACCGGTGGACGAGAGGGAGAGCCAGCCCTGCCAGGCGGCGAAGCAGCTCCCCTGTGTGCGCATCAGTACGTGGACAAAACCCCAGCAAGGCGAGATGTATGCGCACCACCGTCTGCGGGGCGATATCCCACTCCCCCTCCGCACTCTTCGCCTTCACCCTGCGCTCCGTATCAAACGCGTCGTTCTCTCTCCACCGGCCCTTGAAGATCATCTCGTAGCACCCCCTCATGCGCTCATCGCTCCACCTCCCAATACTAGGGCCGTCGATATGAGGCGGGTGGCGCGTCCACTTCCCGCGCTGAGGGAGGCGAATGCGGAACCGGTCAGCCCACGTGATGGGCGTGCTGTTGCTCACGAGCCACGGTGAGCCGGGGGGAGGCGGCGTCCACAGGGTGTTGACGAGCGAGATGGCGCGCAGTACTGAAGGGTGGGAGCGTGCTTCCACCTGCGAGGGCGACCAACTACAACATGGCTGGGTCAGCAGTCATCGCGTAGTGATATGAGGAAGGTGACGCACTAGATCTGGAAGAACTGCTTGTCTTCATCCGGATGACCGACACACTGCGGGTTCTTCTCCACGTAATCCCTCAGGCCCTTCTTCCACGCCAACGCTTGTTCGTCGGGCACGATGTTGCGCACCACAACGCTGCCGACCTTGCGGATTTCGGCCTTCTGCGCATCGGACAGGTTGGGAAGATCAGAGAACTCTACTTGAGGGATGATCTGCGACGACATCAGCTTCTGCTCCAGGAGGACATGCAGAATACCTACCTCGGATCCTCTCTCTTTCACCTCGGCATACAGCCCCTTGAGCTCCTCGATAATTTCTCCCCAGCTGGCGATCACTGCAGGCTCGTCCTTCGGGTCGATGATTCCGCGCTTCATGGCGGCGTACGACTCATCGAAGTTCGGCGCGTCGGCCTGGGCGAGGCGGTCGACCCGTGTGGTGGGCTGAGGAGGGGGCGGTCCGTTCATCGTCGTTCGAGCTCTGGTTGTGGAGAGTGTGAAGAGGATATCGCCGGTCCTGGGGCGGACGACGACGTTATATGCACCAGCCTATGGTATGGAGCATGTCGATCCTCCACTCGGCCTCTGTCCCGAAAACCTCGCCGAGGTCATGCATAGACCACACCTGTCCAGACCTGGATTTACGCGAAGCATCTCCGCAGGTCACGTCGGCATTTCATATTCGGAAAGTCAACGTGGGCGCCGGCATGCAAGATGCGGGGACGGAGGGGGAGGTGCGGGGTCAGGGTCGGGCTGTCGGGCCGACAGTCCCTGCGGTGTACAGGAGTAATGCGATTGTCGGCGCGTTACGTCCGTTCCGAGCATGGCACAGCGTCGTGGCATTACCAGCATGGCATGGTTGCCTGAAAGTACAATGCGCCGAGTACAGAGGGAAATGGGAGCGCATTCGAGCAAAAATTGACGCGCCCACGAGGAGCGCACTGGAGTCCTGGACGAGCGTGAGGACACACCGTCCAGACCTCCCACGTGACCAGATTGGTTGGGTCCCGACGCGTGCCGAGGCGCGTTCCCGTGAACTTCGGTTTCTTACATGATGTCCTTACACTCCCGGTAACTTCACTGTCCCCTAGTTGCACTCAAGCGCTCTGCGTGGGGCGCAGCCAGCTGTGCTGTCTTCTTGTGTTCTGAATCCCGGAATCCCCTTATCGAAACGTTCTGGTTGCACAGCAAGGGTCTCACATCCCTCGCACCTTTCTGCCGGCGTCTAAACTCCTTCAAATAGCAGCGCCTATTTGTGCGTCTGCGGGCATGAGCATTCTGCATGAAGCTTTGCTGCATAACTGGTCCACCAGCTCGTCGTCTCAGCACCCCAGATGAATCAAGCATCTTCGTCAGCGAGCGGTACCAGTGCAAACCTTATGTCAGCCGCCGTGATGGCCTCTTCAGCACCGCAGACGGGTCAAGCGTCCTCATCAGCAAGTGGAACTAAGGGAAGCCTGCTGTCAGCCATCCAAAAGCTGAAGAATGGAGTAACATGGCGAAAAGATGCTGTGCTGCAGAGAATGGCTGAAGCGGGTATGCAAGTCGCTGGGGTTTACGACGTACGCTCCCTTGTCCCTTCCTGCGGATTATACTTAATCGCGCTTCTGTTCACAGCTCGTCCATGATGACCGGCGAGACCACCTAGAACTTGCCGATAGCCTAGCCTTTGTGACGACCAGCGTCTTGAATGATATCCTCCCGGTCACCGGGACACTGGGCGCGGAAGTCTCTGATGCAGTCAGTGAGCTGCAAAAGTTTGTCTAATTCTCATTCTATCTGTTCGAGCGATGTCGTCTGACTTGGATGTGTAGAGCCGTTAGCGATGTTGAAGTTGCTCTGCAAAACAGGGGCTCCTATGGTGCTTCCAGCCTGGCTTTGCGAGCTTCTGATTCCATCACACGATTGAGCAGGAAGCTAGATCAGGGGACGCTTCGACTTACGGTATGAAGCAGGTTTTGGTTGGCGATATAGCACACATCTTACTCCCCACGCAGTTGATTCGTACAAAAGCACTCAGCGGAGAGCTAGCGGAAATGCGGATCAAGGTACGCCATCACCTGTTCTAGTGGTAATATGTTCTTACCCAGCTTGTAGCACGGTGGTACCCATGGCATCCTTGTGTATGCATATCACTTTCACCGTCAATCTGTGCAATGACCAATCTTGATGCAGGCCGGTAAACCTTCCTGTAGTTGAGCATCCTCCCGAGCCACCTATATTCTACGGACGAGATGATCTCGTGGAGTCCATGGTGAATCTCCTTCTCGCCGATGGAACGTGCCGCATCCCACTTCTCGGTGTAGGCGGGATCGGCAAAACCACCATTGCCGCCGCGGTCATCAACGATGTTCGCGTCAAAACCAAATATGGAAAAGCCGTTTTCTTCGTTCGCTGCGAATCCCTCGTCTCCGAGGAAGGCATCTGCCTCGCCTTAGCTGCGGCCCTTGGTTTGGAAAGAGAAAACAGCACTCGAGGAATCTTGCTGGCGACCTTACGATCCAGAGGGTGGGTCTTACTGGTCCTGGACAACCTCGAGACTGCTTGGGATTCCGACAACAGAATTGGCCTTGAAGAGCTTTTGTCCGCCTTGACAGGAACGCCAGGCTTGTCACTCATCATAACAATGCGCGGGGCCGTTAGGCCGGATGGTGTCCGCTGGACTCATGCTGTTCCGCCCGTTCGACCGCTATCCCCAACTGCCTCTCGCGACGTATGGATGAGCATTGCGGGAACTACGGATGACAAGTTGGAGGAGCTACTTGGGCTGCTGGATGGACTGCCATTGGCGATCAACCTGATGGCGAATCGTGGACAAGTCATGAAGCCCGCTCAGCTGATCGACACGTACCGGCATGAAAGGACGTCATTGCTCAGCCGTGGGAAGGCGGGTCGATTGACCAGCGTCCAAGTTTCGATAGAATTGTCTGTCAACTCGCCCAGCATGCAATCCAATCCTGACGCGCTCAGGCTTCTGTCGCTCCTCTGCCTTCTTCCCGACGGCATCTCTATCACAGATATGCAATCCATGTTGACATCCATGCCAAACTCAAGACAGGCCGCACTGGCGCTCTTGGATGCCGCCTTAGTCGACGGCCAGACACCGCGACTCACTGTACTTTCCCCAATTCGGGACTTCGTTCTGGAAAAGCATCAACCGGAGGAGCCTGGTCTAACGGAGGTCCGCAACAGGTTCATCGATTTGACCTGGCATGCCGACGTTGTTGGAACAAGCAACTGCACAGAGGCAGTGAATTTGTTGTCCGCACAATTTGGGAATATCAACGCGGTCATGCTGCACTGGTGGAAGTCTCTTCCCACACCCGATGAAGTCAAGATCCTCTACCAAGCGACCGGACGTTTAGCGTGGTTTTCGTACGCAGCAAGTTATGGTGACTGCGCGCAGCTTCTAAGTGCCGCCAGGGCAGCGTTTGAAGCAATCGGGGATCGACCCGGTGCAGCACGATGCACTCAGACTTTAGGCGAAGCGTTGGTGTCCTTGGATCGCTACGAGGAGGCTCTACGCATGTTTGGAGAGGCCAAGACAATGTTCAGCGAAAACGGAGATATTCTCGGCGTGGCACGCTCCATCCAGAGCATGGGGTGTCTATTCCGGAAACGTGGTGATTACCAGCCAGCTTTGGATGCGCTGGAGCAGGCGAGAACCAACTTCGCCCGTGCTAAACACCGGAAAGGCGAGGCACAATGCATCCAGATCATGGGAGAAGTTCTACGATCGCTGAATCGGCACGACGAAGCGATCAAGAAGCTGGATCAGGCGAAGGCACATTTCGAGATCATTCGCGATAGACTCAGCGCAGCGCAGTGCACCCTCAGTATTGGAGATTCACTGGGGATGCTTAATCAGCCTGAGAACGCACGCATCAAGTTCGAACAAGCGAGAAGCAATCTTGAAATCATTGAGGAACGCATAGGAGATCCCCAAATCACAAAGAGAAAGGGCAACGTGTTGGCCGCACTGAAGCGAAACGAGGAAGCCGTGGAGAAGCTCAAAGAAGCCAGAGGGATGTTCCAATTGACCGGTGACAAACTTGGTGTGGCGCAGTCCACCCAAAGCATGGGTAACGCGCTGGGCGCGCTGGGAAACTCTGACGGTGCCATCGTGGAGTTCAAGCGTGCCAAGACCGATTTCCTCAGCATGGGGAATCGCGCGGGTGCGGCCCAATGTGCGTACAGCATAGGCATTTTGCAGAAGTCAATACACCCCACCGATGCGCTCTACCGGTTCCAAGAAGCCAGAGACCTTTTTCAAGCCATTGGGGATGAGCGCAGTATCGTCTCCTGCGACGAACACATGGGAGAAATTCGGAAATCGCATCGGAAACCCTCAACGCCGCGGGCATTGTCTGAAGCAGATGAGAGCAGTGCGAGGGCGACACAGCGTCCCTCAATCGAAAATGTGATGGTGACTCGGAAGTCTTTTCTAAAGCGCACCGTTGGTAGCACCTTTATGTCCGCGCGTCGCGGCAGCCACTGGCATACTTCCGACTGAGCTGCTCAGACACGCCTTTGTACAGCCCCTAGCAAATGCCTGGCTTTCGCCGGAAAGCTTGCAATCTTTTCAGCTAGATTTGTCTATGTTGATACTGACGACTTGAACCTGCCTGTGTATGTAAACCAAAGCTAGATATTGAAATGAAATTGCTCAAAATCAAACGGCTTTCAACTTCCGGATAGCGGGAATGTGATATGACTAAGCTTGATCCCGTCTCCCACTGAGCGTGGCGCTGGGTGTCATGGCTTGCCATGCCTCCCTTCACCAAAGATCTGGTTACAGACACTCCTCTCCGCACGTCGACCTCCCGCTCCTCTGCCCGGACATCCTGTCCCACCTAGACAAAAGCCGTACGATGGGCGACATCTCACTGCCTGCTCCCGTTCCGGCGCCTGCATGGCCAGACCGCTTTCAGCATGTCGATACCCTGCTGGACGCACCCGGCCCCTCCACAGATCCCGACTTTGTACGAGGTGATGTGGTCAAGGAATTTCTGCGAAACCAGTGCAAGATTCTCGTCATCGGTGCGGGCGGACTGGGATGCGAGATCCTGGCGAATCTGGCGCTGATGGGGTTCGCGGATATACATGTCATCGATATGGACACCATTGATATTAGCAATCTGAACCGACAGTTCCTCTTCCGGTGCGTTCCGTCCTTTGATCCTGGGCGAGGTCAGCTCTGACATTGCACCTGCAGACCAAAAGACGTCGGCAAGCCGAAAGCCATCGTCGCGGCCGAGTTCGTCATGTCCCGCGTCCCTGGCACCAAGGTCACGCCATACTTTGGGAAGATCCAGGATAAGGACGAATCCTACTACATGCAGTTCAACCTCGTCATCTGCGGCTTGGACAGCGTTGAGGCCCGGCGATGGATGAACGCAACGCTCGTGGGGATGGTGGATCCCGAGAACCCGGAGAGCCTCAAGCCGATGATTGATGGAGGGACAGAGGGCTTCAAGGGACAAGCGAGGGTTATCATCCCCACAATTTCCAGCTGTTATGAGTGTTCTCTCGATATGCTCAACAAGCAGACTGTCTTCCCGATATGCACGATTGCGAACACGCCCAGATTGCCAGAGCATTGTATCGAGTGGGCGAGTGTGCTGGAGTGGCCGCGCGTGTTCCCTGGTGCGCACCTCCTATATGCGTCGATATCTATGACTGACACGCGAGCAGATAAGAAGATGGATACGGACGACCCGGACGACATCCAATGGCTCTACGAGCGTGCTTCTGCCCGTGCACATGAGTTCAAGATTGAGGGCGTGACATGGTCGCTCACGCAGGGCGTCGTCAAGAACATCATCCCCGCGATAGCCAGCACGAACGCGATCATAGCCGCGAGCTGCTGCACCGAGGCATTCAAGCTCGCCACTTCGTGCGCACCGGCGCTGAATAACTATTTCATGCTGATCGGGACGGAGGGCATCTACTCGTATACGTTTGAGCATGAGAGGAGGCCAGAGTGCCCCGTTTGTGGCGGAGAGACAATCGATATGCCTGTCAAGAAGGAGTGGACGCTCGAGAGGCTTATCGAGGCGCTCACAGAGAGGCAGGACATGTGCGCATCTATCATCTTATATATTGACATTCGTGCTGATCTTGCAACAGCCAAGTCAAGAAGCCGAGCCTGTCAGCGGGAGGACGCAGCCTGTACCTACAGGCGCCACCGCAGCTTGAGAAGCGGACGCGACCGAATCTCGAGAAGAAGCTGAGCGAGCTTGTCGAGGACGGCGACGAGCTGACGGTTACGGCCAGCTCGCTCCCGTTCAACCTGACGCTGCGGGTGCTGCTCAAGGACTGATCGCCTGCTGCCGGATATTGGGGCGAGGGTGGAGGGTAGATATAGACGGGTTGGACATATGTATGAATAGAGCAATAATACCATGTGTACTCTTTCCTACCGGGTATACGTGCTACGTGGATATAGGAGCCCAGGGCGGGGGAGAGAGGCTGTCGATAAGTGAGGAGCCGTTCACAATGGATGTGGTGCAGATGAGGTATTTCCGACCTGCCCAGTCATCGTCAGACACTGCTCGTGATGGTACGCTAGTCCACGTACCTCGTGTTTGCCGGCTCATCCACCTCAGAGCAGCAATCTCGGTGTACGTGCATCCGCCGAGGAAGAAGACTACCGTTGTTGTCGAGTGGCCCTTGGGCAGCACTACAGACAGTCGTTAGTTCATGGCTGCAAAGAGGCGCCCAGCAGACTCACGATCGACCTTTCCCGTCCCATCCCCCTCGGGCTTCTGCACCTCATCAAACGTCTCCCCCGGCACGCTCCTTACGATCTCCTCGAACCCCTTCCATCCCATAATCGGATGCGCGCGAGGAGTGACCTTCCCCTCCTTATGCTCCCCCACGGCCTTCTCCCCCATCTCGGCCGCGACGACCGCGGGCTTCATGCTCACGCACTGGACGAGGCGGATCGAGAGGGGTGCGTAGCCCGAGTAGACGTAGGCGATGTCGGAGGGCGATTGCTCAGAGATGTCGTCCACGAGGAGCCGGAGGTGCTTGCGCAGGGACTGGAGCGGCAGGTGCGGCGCGGGGGACTTGCAGAGCAGGTTGAGCGTCGAGAGGTGCAGGAGGAGCGGAAGGTACTGGTAGCCGTACGTCTGCAGGATCTCCCGCTTCGTGTTCTCCAGCGTCTTGGGCTTGATCCCGCCTACTGTTATGCTAAAGAGACAGAGGAGACGGACGACAACGTGCAGAGGCGCTTCCCGGTTGATCAGGTCCTCGATGGTGTTATACTGCGCGTTGACGTCGTAGCCAGCAATCAGATCTGCACCTCACTTAGAACACGGGCAGTATATGGAAGCAAGCCAACGCACTCTGTTGCACCTCCAACGACTTGTTGAATATCTCCGTCTGGGTCATCGGCACGATCTGCTCCGACAGGCCCGTGTCTACCTCTGCATCAGCGCTTCCCCCCTCCAGTGGATAGACAACAGACTCACGGAGCCTCAACGACTGATGCTCCGACTGCATCCCCCCCAGCCTACCCACGAAATCCCGGAGCTGCTCGACCGTCTGCGCACGATGTCGCCCCTCGTAGTCCTCCGTCAGCCGCCGAGCGAGCCGGTTCAGGTGCCCGGCGACGACGGAGAAGTTCTGGTCTCGCAGCTCGGAGAAGACGGCGTCCGTGGAGGCTTGGAGGAGATGCTTCTTCGTTTTGGGCTGGGTGGAGCCCCCTAGGGCGGGTGCTGTGGGGGGCTGGCCGCCCATGGGCTGAGGGGCGGCTGAGAGGAGCGTGGCGTCCACCTCGACGTATGCTTGTCCCGTCAGCGCCCGCAGGCAAGGAGGGAGGAAGAAGAATCACGCACAGTTCTTGATCCCCATGAGCTCATCGATCAGCCCCTGGTACGTCAGCTGCGTGCACATAGGCGTGAGCATGTCCACCTGTCGGTCGAGCACGATCAGGCTGTCGAGCACCGTGCTGGGCAGGGAGAGGGAGGGGGAGGTCGGGTCGTCTGCCAGCCCGGCTTGGCGCATCCGCAGGAGGAGGTCACACAGGCGCTTGGAGGCGTCGCCCTTTCCTATTATGCGCGGGAAGAGGCCGAAGGCTTGTTGCACTGTCATGAGCGCTTGCGCAGAGTAGTAGATCGCTGTGTTGTCCCCGTCCTGTGCGCTCATTCAGCATCCAATTCTCCTGCGTGGGAAAGAGCAGCGCACGAGGAACACTTCCTTGTACGTATTCTCCATCTCCAAACTCAACACGTCCTCCTCAAGCGGTATGAACTCGAGCTTGAGCTGGCCGAGCGTAATATCCCCAAACACGCCCTCCTCCTCGAGGATCCTGTCGCACAGGATCGTCCGCCTCGGCACGAGCAGGAGCGTGTACGCGTGCCGCTCGTTCGCAGCCGTGTGGCCTTTGATCTGTTCTGCGTGGGTGTGAGCTGCCGAGTGCGGGAGAGAGGGGGGGAAGACGGACCGGCGATGATCTTCATCCATCGGATTTGGGGCCGGCAGAGGTAGATGATGTTCGTCGTTTGGGCGGAAAGCGCCCCGGCTTCGAGCCAGAACATCTTGTCGACTCCATGTTGCTACAATACACGTTAAAGGAGATGACGGCGCGGTGAGGGGTGTGCACTGACCTTGAGCAACGACACCTCCGTTACCAGCCCCAGCGGGCCAGCGAGCGTCGGGTCGAGCACGAGCGTCTTCCCTCCCGGCACCTACACAAATCAGCACTCCCCCTGTCCCCAAGCAACAAAAGCACACACCGAATTGAGCGCCTCGACCAACCCGGTCTTAGCGAGCTCCTTGAGCACCCCGACGTCCACTCCCGGGTCGGCGGGCAATGGCTTTGCCTCTTCCTGCGCGGGGGAGAGAGGGGCGGGGCGAATGGGGGGGACGGAGGGGCCTGCTTGTGTGGGGGGAGGAGGGCGGGCGACTGCTGCTGAGGCCATCCTATATTCAGTGTGTGAGGTAGAGCGGGCTGGGCTGGACTGGAACGAGCCTGCCAGTGAGAGACGGACTCGGAGGAGTGACGCGCCGAACCTGCGGGCGGGTGGCTGTGCACTCGCTGCTTCCTTCCTCGTGTCCGTCGCGCTTTGTCCGGTCTGCCCATTACTCCCAGCACGCACGCCGCCCTCGCCGCTGGCTATCAACTTGTGCACGTACTTGGGAGCTAGAAGGAAGTAGACGAAGATGGCAACGATGCAGATGCAGCAGATGATGGGGAGGACTGCAGCGCCGGACGATATATCCACGGGGAGCGAGTCGGACTATGCAAAGTGCGTCCTCTGTCTCGCACTCTGTTGCATGCATACTTACCCATTTATTCAGCTCGGTATGCCATGCCAATGTGGAACTGGATGAGATGTGCTGATTGACATACAGTGGATCTCCTGGTTCCTCTCCACAAAGGGGAATGAGTACTTTTGCGAAGTGGAGGAGGACTACATCCTCGACCGGTTCAACCTCACGGGGCTGAACGCCGAGGTGCAGAACTATGCCCAAGCGCTGGACCTGATAAACGATAACCTCGGAGGTGAGTCTATACATGTTTGCGAGCGGAGGGAGACTAATAGCAGGCAGATGATGATATTGAGGATGAGATGCGGGCGACGATCGAGGTGAATGCGCGGTTCCTGTACGGGCTCATACACGCACGATGGATCGTCACATCCCGCGGGCTTGCAAAGATGGTGCGCCTCTCTTCCTCCTTCCTCCTACTACTACTGATCCGCTGCAGCTGGAGAAATACAAGAAAGCAGACTTTGGCCGGTGCCCTCGCGTCTTCTGCTACTCCCAGCCGCTCCTCCCCGTCGGCCTCACCGACGTGCCCTACGAGAAAGCGGTCAAGCTCTACTGCCCGCGATGCGAGGACATCTACACGCCCAAGTCCTCTCGCCACGGGTCGATCGACGGCGCCTATTTCGGCACCACCTTCCCGCATATGCTATTCATGGTTTACCCGCATATGGTCCCGCCTAAGAGCGCGCCGAATGCTGGGCCGACAGTGCCAGGGCAGCAGGGGGCGAATAGGGAGGGCGCAGTTGGGCCTGCCGGGGTGGGGACGGTCAGCACTGCCGCGGCAGCGATGAAGGCTGAGAGGTACAAGCCGAAGATCTTTGGGTTTGGAGTGCATGAGACGGCTAGGTGGCAGAGGTGGCAGGAGGCCATGCGGGATAAGTGCGTTCTTTCCCCTCACTGCGCAGAAAACAGTGTCTGACAGTGTCCATAGGCAGGTCGGGAGGCTGGAGGCGTATGAGCGGGACGAGGAGGCGAGGCGGCAGCGCGATATAGCAAGAACTCGATGATGCTTTAGCGTCGCTACCATGTCTTCTCCCTCGGAATCATACGCACATTGCTCACGGAAGGATGGGTATCGTTTTACAGGATCTGGAATAAAGTGGATGCCACTCTGCTGAACCGCCGATTGAGCATCACCGCTTATCTGGATCAACGATATCGTCATTGCACTCGCACATGCTCCCGTCCATGGCAAACAGGCAGCTAGCTACCGATGCGGAAGAAAGCGCGATATCTCTCGCTCCTTGCCATTCCTTGAAGGAGCTGCAACAGTAACCGATCAGTGCTCCTCTCCTCGTGCACGCCCATCTGATCATGTGCTGCCACGCCTTCCCGCAACACCCTTAGAGCTGGGCCAAACCGCTCTTGCACAAAGTAAATTCGCGCCAGGTACTGGCATGTTCGAGCCTTGCCCGAGAGCAGTTGTAGGTCAGCAAAGATCGCTCGGGCTTCCTCGAGCCTCGCGATGGCCGCACTGTACAATCCTCGGTCGCCTAGCGCCTCGCCAATGATTCGCACACAGTGTGCAGCGCCCATGCGGTCTCCAAGAGCAAGGAATGTCGATTTGGCTTCGTGTAACTTGTACTCAGCTTCGTCTTCCTGAGCCGGAAGTCTGAACATGAGCTCGCCAATACTCTGCAGGCACTGCGCTTCGCCCATTGAATCCTTAATGTCATGGAACTGTCCTTTGGCTTCCTCGAACATCTTGATAGCTTCACCGTGTCCTCGTGTCATGTACATGACATCGCCCATTAGCTGCGTGCACTGCGCGCTCCCCTTGGAATCCCCCATGGCTTCGAATGTTGATTTGGCCTCGCGAAACTTGTCCATGGCCTGGTCGCATTGTTCCAGATGGGTCAAGACCTTCCCAAGGTTCATCGTGCATTGGGCAACGCCATGTTTGTCTCCATAAGCTTTTAGCACCTCCAGGGCCTCGTGCAGGCTATCAACGGTTTCATTGTACTGACCCAGAATGCCGTGCATTTCACCCATGCCTTGGGCACAGCGAGCGGAGCCTACTCGGTCTCCTAAGCGTTCAAAGGCGGCTTTGGCCTCTGTGAGCCGGCTTTTCGCCTCTTCGTAACGGTCCAACATATAGAACACCTCGGCCATGCCAAGCGTGCATCGCGCAGCGGCCAATTGATCCTGTTGACGTTCGAAACCAACCTTGGCCAATTTCAACCTCTGAATAGATTCTTCATACCGTCCCATGCGATAAAATATCCCTCCCAGGATGTTGTTGCATTGCGCAGTGCCCACCCAGCTCCCACACGCTTCAAATGTCCGAAGAGCGTCTCGCAGCTCTTTCAAACTTTCCGGATATCGAGCGAGCACGCTGAGTGCATCTCCGATCATTATCGTACACTGTGCTGCTGCTTCTGGCTCTCCCAGCATCTTGAACGCTTTTACAGCGGCCCGCAACTTTGCGATAGCTTCCTCGTGGCGGTGGGACTGACTTAGAATGGCTCCTAGATTGCGCAAGCACTCTGCTTCCTCCTGTCGTAAATTCCCCATCGTCTTCAATGTCAACTCGGCGGTCCTCAGTAGAGGCAAGCAGTCGCCATATCTTGTTAGACCTGAAAAGTTCACCAATCGTTTCGTCGCGGCATGGAGAACCCTCGCTTGTGAAGCTGATGGAGACGCGGTCCAGAACTGTGACAGAACAGAGTTGATATTGCCGAATTGTGCCGTCAGCATCTCCACCGTTTCTTTTGAGTTTTCCCTTCCTATGCCCTCGGCGGAGACCGTTAGAGCCATGAAGCCATCACGAATGTGCGTTAGACCCGGATCTTCGGGGGGATGCTTCTCCAACATAAATTCTCGGATCGGAGCCAGCGTCGCGATCCTCTGGTT
The DNA here is from genome assembly GCA_001630345.1 of Calocera viscosa TUFC12733. Classification (NCBI taxonomy): domain Eukaryota; kingdom Fungi; phylum Basidiomycota; class Dacrymycetes; order Dacrymycetales; family Dacrymycetaceae; genus Calocera; species Calocera viscosa. Next base: position 74,126 of record KV417322.1, read on the forward strand.
CTCTTGCGATACTAGTGCAACTGCCTTCAGCGCCCGCAAGGCTCGCACACTGCCAGACACCATGGACTTTAGCAGCTTGACATGGATGCCGTCTGGCAGCAAGCACAGAACTGATAAGAGCTTGCACGCATCTGGCTCAGCTTTCATCGTTCCAGAATGGAGGGACAGTGTTATCGACACTTCGAGACTTGTCAGACGTGTCTCCGGTACACGGCGAAGCAGTGCCGTCTTTTCCTCCTCGTAAGCTTCAATCAGTTCGGCGGCACTCATTATCTGACCATGGTGTGCCATTAGATTGATTGCCAACGGAAGTCCATCTAGAAGGCCGAGTAGCTCATCCTGTTGGTGGAGCATACGCGTAAGCTATGCACGGGTCGGACAAGCGGGAGGATGGTGCGAGACATGCTGAGCGAGCAAGCCGGGGTGGAGGACCGAGTGAGACAGACGTTGGTCATCTCCACCTGCCGGACCGGTACCTATGAAAATTTTAGTACTGTACTGCACGATGCATACTTATAGCAGGCGCACCTCGTGATGAATCCCACGTCGTTATCCCACCAATCTCGCTCCATACAGCCCATCCAACTCGCTCCAGCCCGCTCGTAGTCGTCGTCCATAGTAACCTGCAAACAGGTTATGAGCCCTGGCACAAGAGTCAGCAACCAAGTCAAGCATCAGTACCGAGTCAGCCAGAATGTCACGCACAAGCACCACGTCGCTATATGCCATCGAGAAACTGAAAGGCGCAGAGAACTTTCAGACGTGGAAGTTCCTGATCCAACAGGTTCTCGTTAAGGAGCGACTTTGGCGGATTGTCGACGGCAAAGAGTTGAAACCAAGTGCAGACAGCGACACAGTGACCGACTGGGAGAACAGAGCGGGAGATGCACTTGCAATCATAACGTTGCTCATCGAGCCTCGCCATTTGTCGCTGTTGAAGGACCTCACGGACCCAGTGAAAGCGTGGACACGACTGAACGAGATCTTCGAGCCCAAAGGCTTATCGGCACAGGTCGACTTGTTGCGTTCTTTCTTCACAGTGACGTACGACCCCGCAAGCGACATGCAGTCTCATATCAACAAATTCAGAGAGCTGCAAGCGAAGATGACCGCAATTGGCGCACCAAAGCTCAACGACCCGCTCCCAGCAACCGCAGTCCTAATGTCACTCCCTGACTCCTATCGCTACTTGGTTGTCGTTCTCGAATCCATGCAGACGGCCAAAGAGAAGTTGACCTTGGAGGATGTTGCATCACGCCTGATCGCTGAAGAGACCCGCCTGCGTGCTAGCGGACATCTGCAACCCCCTGGCACCGAGTCAGCTCTCGCTGCCATGACTGGACGAAAACGTGCACCTCGCAACAAGTCAAAGGACAAGTGCAACTACTGTGGAAAACTTGGGCATTGGGAGCATGAGTGCCGGAAGAAGGCTCGTGACGAGAAAAGTGGAGGAGCATCAGGTGCAGAGGCACGGCGTGCTGCTGAGGCAGGGAGAGACACAAAGGTTGAGATCTTCGTTGCTGCATCGGCTGCGAGAGTTGTGGAGGAACACGAATGGCTTGTCGACTCCGGTGCAAGTCAGCATCTTGCCTCACAACAGAACACGTTCACGACATACCATGCGCTATCAGAGCCACGAAGCGTCCACCTAGGAGACGACAGTATCATCAAGGCTATCGGAGTTGGGACCGTCGAGCTGGACTTGAACGTCAGCGGGTCCACCCAGCACATTCGCCTGGAGGACGTACTCCATGTACCAGACCTTGCCGGCAACCTCTTGTCGGTCGGTCATATCGTTGCAAGCGGGAAAGGTGTATCCTTCTCCCAGGATGGCTGTACCATTACAGCCAATGGTCGAGTGCTAGCAACAGCCACGAAGGATCGCAACCTCTGGCGACTCGCATTAGCCAACTCGGACACACATGCGAAAACTGTGCGAGACGCACATGACATCAACTACTGGCACCGTGCCCTGGGCCATCTCCACACCGATGCTATCCGCAAACTCCAGTCAAAGCATATGGTCGAAGGTCTTGTCGTCGATGCTGGTGAAGAAAAGACGTGCACTGCCTGCCTGGAGGGTAAGCAGTCACGCACCGCATTCAAGAAGGTCGCACGTACTCGAGCGGATGCACCTCTCAAGATTGTCTGGGTGGACCTCACTGGCCCTACAGATACGGCATCACTCAATGGTGCTCGATACCTGATGATGATCTGGGACGACTACTCGCGATATGCATCAGACCACTACCTGAAAGCGAAGAGTGACGCACTCAAATTGTTTATCGAGTACACAGAGTGGGCTGAGCGTTCAACTGGCTTGAAGCTGGTCAAGATGCGCTGCGATGGTGGTGGAGAGTTCATGTCCGGTGCTTTCGATACATGGCGAAGGGAGAAAGGCATCACTGTCCAGACGACGTCACCCCACACACCACAGCATAATGGTGTGGCCGAGCGTGGTATGCGCACCATCATGGAAGGAGCACGAACAGTCCTACAAGCAGCTGGGATGAGTCGTGGCTTTTGGGCGGAAGCATGCCGGTACATGACGTACACTCGCAACCGTTCACCATCTCGAGTGCTGAAGGACAACATCACACCGTTCGAGCTTTTCACTGGTCGGAAACCCGACATACGACACCTGCACCCATTCGGATGTATTGCCTATGTACACATCCCAAAATCAGACCGGACTAAACTTGACGTCAAATCAATCAAGTGCCGGTTCCTAGGCTATCACCAAGGCGAGAACACATCCTATCGATTCTGGATTAGCGACCAACACAAGCTCATCATCTCAAGGGATGCACGGTTTATCGATGTGAATGCAGATGTTGATGCACCTGAGATGGCTGTGGATAGCACCGAGACTGTCCTGATCGATGGTCAGAACAGATCTGCGAAGAAAGAGAATGCTCAGGACGCACCATCTGCTCAGCCAGATGAACCTGACGTTCCTCTGTCTCCATTGACCGAGCCGCCCCCATCACCAACGCCAACTCCTGAACCACTCGAGCTGAATCAGCGAGAGACTCGTTTCCGTGGAGTGCCTCAGCTGGATTACCGCCGATCCAATAACCCGGATGCGCGAAACTCGGCACGTCATGCAGCTGTGGAGCTATCTATGGAGCCGGTCTATGCATATGCATCCAGCACCGACCCTCTCACTCTGACGGAGGCATTATCACGCCCGGATGCAGATAACTGGCAACAGGCCATGAAGAATGAGTACGACTCGCTACTCGCTAACAAAACATGGGTCTTATCTGAGTTACCGCCCGGTCGGCAGGCCGTGGGCTGCAAGTGGGTCTACAAGATCAAGACAGATGGACGATACAAGGCACGCTTGGTCGCTCGCGGGTTCACGCAGATTGAGGGTATCGACTATGACGAGACCTTTGCACCTGTCGCCAAGTTCACGACACTGCGAACACTACTGGCCATTGCTGCAGCCCAAGATTGGGACATTGTTCAACTGGACGTCAAGACTGCTTATCTGAATGGCGAGCTTGAAGAGGAAATCTACATGGAACAGCCGCCTGGCTTTGTCGATACCGAGCATCCGCAACTCGTATGTCGCCTGCAAAAGGCCCTTTACGGTCTGAAACAAGCAGGACGAGCATGGAACCAGAAGATTGACAAGACATTCACTTCGCTCAATCTTGTACGCTCCGAGGCCGATCACAGCCTATACAAGAGCAACTCAACGGCAAACCCAGTATACATACTGCTGTATGTGGACGACATCCTCATCCTTGGACCAGAGCGAGACATCATCACATCCATCCGAGTGGACTTGCAGCAAACATATGACATGGTCTATTCCGGTGAACCATCACTGTTGTTGGGTTTGCAGATAAGCCGAGACCGCTCCAAGCGACGTCTCCATATCTCACAATCCGACTATGCTCTACGCATCCTCACTCGCTTTGGCATGCAAGACTCCCGTCCAGTCATCACCCCAATGGCCACTGGCTTACGATTGACGAAGGCACACGGTCCAACAACTGCACATGAGCAAGACGAAATGCACGAGATACCGTATCTTGCTGCAATTGGCAGCCTCAACTTTGCAGCAATTGCAACACGTCCGGACCTCGCATATGCAATCAGTGCCCTCGGCCAGTTCAGCTCCAACCCAGGACGTGAACACTGGCTGGCTGTCAAGCATCTCCTTCGTTATCTTGCTGGAACGACAGAGATGGGACTGGTGTTAGAGCGTGAGGGAGAACCAGGACTGGTTGGGTGGAGCGATGCAGATTGGGGCGGAGACCGTGAGGACCGCAAGTCAACAAGCGGGTATGTCTTCACCCTCGATGGGATGCCAATCAGCTGGTCCGCTCGCAAGCAGAGAACGGTCGCTCTCTCAACCACTGAAGCCGAGTATATCGCCCTTACAGAAGCTGCGAAGGAAGCTCTCTGGCTTCGCACACTGCTCTCTGAACTCAGCATTCAACTCAACGGTCCAACAATGCTCTATGTTGACAACCAGAGCGCACTCAAATTGATACACAACCCTATCCTGCATGCACGAACGAAGCATATCGACATTAGACACCACTTCATTCGAAACACCATAGACGCTAATGAGATCAAGCTCATCTACTGCCCTACCGAGCAAATGGTTGCCGATATCCTTACAAAGCCTCTCTCGTCCGACAAACACCTTCGGTTCACTGATATGCTTGGGTTGAAGTACACGTCCGGCAGGCTGGGATGAAGAGGGGCTGTTGGTGGAGCATACGCGTAAGCTATGCACGGGTCGGACAAGCGGGAAGATGGTGCGAGACATGCTGAGCGAGCAAGCCGGGGTGGAGGACCGAGTGAGACAGACGTTGGTCATCTCCACCTGCCGGACCGGTACCTATGAAAATTTTAGTACTGTACTGCACGATGCATACTTATAGCAGGCGCACCTCGCGATGAATCCCACGTCGTTATCCCACCAATCTCGCTCCATACAGCCCATCCAACTCGCTCCAGCCCGCTCGTAGTCGTCGTCCATAGTAACCTGCAAACACATCCAGCCTAGCATCCTCCTTCTTGGCAATGCCCATCCAGACCTGACGTGCTACGCTCAGTGGTATAGTACCAACAGGATCGAGTATCGTGTCCGACCAATAGACACCCGCAGGTCGATGGGTTCCTCTCAATGTCACAATCAGCGACAAGCAGGGAATGGCGGCCAGTTTGGAGAGGACGTCCTCTACTTTGCTGCAGTCCTTCGAATCCCATAGAGTTTCCAGATTGTCCAAGACAATCAGCACGCATGCCAACGACGACAGAGCTGCGAATAAAGCTTCCCCCTCCGAGTGATCTAAGCCCAACGCTGCTCCAAGAGCCCGACAGATGCCTTCTGCAGACACAAGCGCTTCACAGCGAAGAAAATACAGATTCTTTCCGTACTTGCTTTTGATCTTCTTGTTATTGATCACCGCGGCCGCAACAGATGTTTTCCCTATGCCGGGAGGACCGAGAAGAGGTATACGGCAGGTTGTTTCCTCAGAAAGAAGAATGTTCACGATGGACTGGACCAATTCGTCTCTTCCATAGAAGACTGCGGGCTTGGGTGGCATATCAACCACATACATGTGGAAATTTCTGCGTGGAAATGATCAGCATGAATATAGCACAGCAGATTGAAGATGGGTACTCTTCTTCCTTGCCATGGGCGGCCGCCGTATTCTGGCTCCAGATCAGCTTCGCCTTGGCAAGTCCCGTAAAGGAAAGTGCTTACCTTGATCGATTCAATAGTACCAATGAGCTGTAGCAAACATGAGAACTTGTATACAGTGAAGATGTCGCCTTACCGTGAGATGAAGTGCCTTCTCCTCCAATTTTCTTCTCAGTTCCTCCATATGCTCTGACGCTATCATCGCAGCCTTTGCCTTGTTCTCGCTTGTAAGAACCACTTCAACCTCACTCACGGTTCTACGACGATAGCATTACTTTCAACCTGGTTGCATAGTACCGAGAAATCTCCGTACCTTCTGAGAGCGTCTACAGCTTCCCGAGTGCTGTCACTTATGGCCTCATCCGCTGGTAGCTTATCCAAGACCTGCGCCGTGAGGAATGCGAGCTTGTCCACGAGTCCACTATACTCCTTCTCATGCTTGTGAATTGACTGTTGATGGATTTACATTTGAGCATTTGAGAACCCATATTCCAGTAGAAAACGAACCTCATAGATACCGGCGACCTGCAGCCCAACTTTCTCTCCTTGTTTGAGTAGTTCGTCTCTGCCCAGCTTCGCCCCATCGCTTAGCTTTCCAATGGCTGACCGAAGCTTCTGCATCGCACCCTTTCTTGGAGACCGTGAGCTGGCACTCATCTTCGCCGAAGAATGAGGATCTAAACACGACAGATGCCGCAGGAGTGCCAATGATGATGACCGGCTGTTGGCCTGATGGCGCTGGTCGATCTTTGCAGTATTCGTAAGAGCTATATTGAGGCTCGTTGTGCAGCGCAGCGAGATAGGGAGACAATCGTCGCTTAAGAGTCCACAGCGATGAGGACAAGCCATTTGATGTGCGGGGCGGCTGTGCAGACCGTTTCCCGGGCCCCTGTCCCTGTGGACGTTTCATCAATATGATGAGTATTTCCAGTCAATATCCGGTTAGGCAGGACGGATAGCATGGACGAGATTCAGGACTTTGCGTCGCGCTTCAAATCTTGCAAAATGAATTGCCCCACTGGCACTTCCAACGCAATAAGGCAGGACCTCAGGCGGAGGTAATCGGCGATTGCCGAGGTAATTGCTCTTATGACCCCTGTTCGGACGCGGACTTGCTAGAATGGCTCTCCGGACGCAATTTGCCAAAGTGAACCGTCGCAAATGGCTACTTCGAAGTAATTACAATGAATAAATCAGCAGTTTGTAGCTTTGTCATCGCTATACTGCTATCAACATAGTTCTGAAATATTTTCCTTTCAAATAAAAAGTTGATGCCCTTGTCCAGGCAGTTGAAAACATGTTATTGTGCTTAACAAAGGTGAAATTTCGTAAGTGTGGTGTTTCTAATCTGGTTAAGTTGAAATATTCTCTGAATTATTCTTTGTAAATACACCACAAATAGAATTCATTGTAGCTGTAACAAAAATACAAAATGATGATTTATTTACTTCAATTGCTTCGAAGTATCGGTTTACCGGGGTTCATTTTGGCAAATTACTTCCGGAGAGCCATTCTAGCAAGTCCGCGTCCGAACAGGGGTCATAAGAGCAATTACCTCGCGATTGCCGTAACCTTTAGCACCGCCACTGCACCCAACAACAACAACGCGTCTTGCCTTTGGGTCGTTGCGCGTGCTTCCGTCCATCACCCTTGATCGTGCCAGACAGCAGAACTTTGCTGGAATCGTATCTACAGGCGTCCGATCTCAAATGACCTGATAGCTCGACTCAAGGTAGCCCCGGCTTCGCTCAGTCGCTCCTGAGTTTCTAGGACGTATCCTAACCACTCCTCGCACTCAGTCAATTCCCTTCGGTCCCCAATGATGACAGTACAGTATCAAAGACTCCGAGGCCTCGTCCAGTGGCATAAGAGCGTCTTGGGATCGACCTTGGTTATGAAGCACCCTGCCCATGACGACATTGCAGTAGACCGCGCCCTGTGAGTCCTTGAAACCGTCAGGGGTTGAGGTTGCCTCTGTCAGCATCTGGGTGGCTTCTTGGTAACGTCCAAAAGAGTTCACCACCCGGGTGCCGGCAATGCTCAGCATGCATCTTCCCATGTTCACCATGGAACCAGAAGCCTCGAAAACGGCTTCGGTTTTCCGAAGTCTTGCAAGGGCCTCGTCATGTCGACCCAGCAGGTACGGTACGGTCCCCATGGTCATGGTCGCTGTGCCCTGCAATGCGCTCACTGTATTCTCGACACCGGCAAGCGTGGACTTCGCAGCTTCCATCTCAGTGAGCGCCTCATGTCGTCCCAGAGCACGCTGGATTTGGGGTACATCGCATGAGGATCGCGTCTATTTGCGGGTGATTACTGTTCTATAACACCCGTCTTCCTCGGACGCGCAGCGCGCGTAGCTTGACGTGCAATCCCGGATAGTGAAAGGTCCAGCTTCAGAATAACGATGACCAGGAGAACAACTTGACGAGTAACGGTTTGAATTCGTGCGTGTCGTGGACTGGGTGGAAAGATCGTCGACGCGACTCCCCCGCCGCTCACACGGAACCCCCCGCAGACCATCCGCCAATGAAGCTGTATCCAGACACATTGCATAAACAGAATATTAGAAATACACATTACATACAACTGCAAGCGAGCTTTTGCGCTCCGCTAGCTCTCCCCGTCCGCGCCGTACTACGCACCCGGCGCGCCCGACCCTTTCGCCGGCCGAGGCGGGTTACTCCCCACCATCGTATACGGCACCGGCACCCTCGGATCCCTCGACCGCGGCGGCGGCTCCATCGTTCCCGGCCCATCAGGCGGCGGCCCCATAGGCGGGGGGAACATGCCCTGTGCGGGGCCCATTGGGGGATATGGCTGCTGCTGTGGTGGCGGGCTGTACATCGGCTGGCGGCCGTATGGCGCTGGCGGGCTCATGGGTCCATATTGTCCTGGTTGACGGCCGTACGGCACCGGCTGCCCGCTGAACCCGCCTACCAGGGCGCCCCAGCGCTGGGCCTTGCTCTCCCAGCGCCGCTGCTGCCGCTCCCGCTGGTACGCATGCTTCATCTCGTAGTGGTTGCCAATGGCGCTCAGCACGTTGCCGATCGTGTTGGTGACTGTGTCTAGGGCGGAGCTGCTGCTTGCTCCGGGGGAGGAGGGACCAGCGATAGGGGACGAGGAAGAGGAAGAGGAAGAAGGGGGATAGCTGCAGGACGTGTCAGATAGGTGGAGCGAGAATAGCATAGCGGGACTCACCCTACAGGCACGCCCCGGCTCGAACTGGCTGGCTTGCCTGACGAGGACCCTACACGCTGCGGCGGCGGTGGGAACTGCGGCGCTTGGGCTTTCCTCTCACCAGAAAGAGTGCGGACATCATTCGGGCCCGTCTGCCTGAGGGCGTCCTCGTATGTGGGAGGGGCATATTGCGGGATGTCCATTGGGGCTGGGGGCCTTGGGGGCCCGGTGGGCGGTGCAGAGCTCGACGGCGGGGGGTGCGGGAGCTCGTCGTCGTCGATGATCATGGCTGTGGCAAGATATGAGGGGTAGAGTGCTGGTAGTCCTTAACAGATGATGGGACGATGACGAGGATGGTATGCTTTATTATATCACGGCGGTCACGATTTCATATTCGCGATATCGGGAAAGCGGGTGATGTCGGCGGATCAACCGCAGGCCTGCGCGACCACGAAAGGGCGGTGCCGGTCGCAAGGCTCGGGGGTCTTCTCGCGGCACGGAAGCGAATAGAATCTTGCAAGGGTCTCGGCGTGCAAGTCGCTGGCACCGTGGGCCAATCAGGACACGCCGTGGGAAGGACATGGGTCCGCTTCCCCGCAGTCTCGCTGCCTTGCGAATCTGGCCAGGACGACTTTGCCCGCTGAGTCAGGACTGTGCGCGGTGCAGAGTCACGCCCACCGAACCCTCGACCTTCTGCAACATAGGCTGTCCGGAAATGCAAACCTTTCGACGCCCTTTCACATTGTGGTTGAACGGAGAGAGTCGGGCTACGCCGCTGGACTCCGTTGTCAATGGATTTATCAACTGTTCATCAAGCGTCTTGTGGATACTTGCGCTGCCCCAATAATTCTGACGATGAACCCTATCGATGGCTCTGGCCAGTGTTTCTCGCGGAGGCACTGTCTGTTATCAGTACTTGACCCGGACTTCACTCGCCCCACGTTCTCAAAATTCATGAAATCTCAAATACGACGCTGATCCTCGGCTCTGGCTTCCAGGAACCAGTTCTATTGATCTATCGAACCTACATATAGAACGAATAAGGGCAGTTCGGCGTGAAAAGAAGCGCCCGGGAAAGGAGACCGCACAGCCGCAACTGCACATCAATGCCAGCACACTGCTCGAGCGTCTCAACGACTTGCTCCTGCTCCCCTCTGTCATTTCCTGACTAGCACATCTCTCCCTTCCATTGATTTTACCGCGCAAGCTGGTTGCTTGCTTGGACTCCTGCAGACATCATCAGCGGTGTCCCGTTGGTAGCATGGTCGCGAGAACGATGAGCGGCCCTTCGTCTGGATCGACTAGCGCCCTAGCCAAAGTCAGTTCGGCGCTTACGAAGCTCACAGACGGAGCAAAGGCACTGGCGGACCCATTGAAGAAGAAAGCAGAGGAGGTTGCCTTGAGGGTGACCGGACTACACGAGGTTTGCGGTCGCCGTCTTTGTATGTGTTGTTGTGCTCAATAACGATGAATTCCAGGAGTTTCGCGAGCGCGATAAGGAGCATCAGGAGCTGCTGGACACGCTGGAGTTCCTTACGACCCGCGTCTTAAACGAGCTATCGGGTGACCAGAACATCAATGATACAACCCGCGAGGCAATAAGCTCACTTCAACAGTGCGTCTTTTGTTCATTCGTGCACCCACTACCCAAACCTGACCAATGAACTCTAGAGCTGTCGACCACGTTGAAACGGTGCTACGAAGCCAGGGGGAAGAAAGCGAAACCAAACTCATCCACGTTGCACGTAATTCGTTGGGAGACCTGAGACAGCGGCTGGACCAGCAGTCGCATCGATTCGCGGTGCGTTGTAGGTACTTTTCCATGTATTCCAATACTAAGACCACACCATTAGCTCGTGAGTGTAACACAATTAACCAGAGTATGTTATCGCACCATGTTATGCAATCGCATCTGATCTTCTTTCAGGATGCGAGCGCCCGCCCGAACATGTCGGCTGTTCTCCACTTTCTCACCGAGCCACCCTGACATCCTCCTTTTTCCAGCCCTGCAGACCTTAATCGAATCAAACCACCTCCGAAGCCCCCCATATTCCACGGAAGGGAAGACCTCGTCCAGACAATTGTCGATCTACTTCTCAAGGACGAGACATGCCGCGTTCCCCTCCTAGGTGCCGGGGGCATAGGGAAAACTGCGCTCGTGACCACAATACTCAATGATGAGCGTGTCAAGAAGAAATTCGGAGAGAACGTGTTCTTTCTCAGCTGTGAAAGTCTCGTTTCTGCCTCAGGCATTATATTAGCACTGGCATCCGCGCTCGGGTTGCAGCAGGACGCAGGCGCTCGACAAGCTGTGATCCACTACTTTTCGTCCTTCAAGTATGTCCTGCTTGCTCTCGACAACTTCGAGACCACGTGGGATTCGGACGACCGCGCCGAGGTCGAAGCTCTTCTTGCCGAACTTGCTGCCGTATCACCCCAATCCCTTTTTGTAACTATGAGGGGAGCACTTCGGCCAGCCGGAGTGGACTGGACTGATTGCATACTCGATACCCTCGACCCGCTGTCGCTCGATGCTGCTCGTCGCATGTGGATGCGGATCGCGAAGAAGGTGGATTCGAAGTTGGACGACTTGCTCCGTCTTCTCGACGGACTGCCACTGGCCATAATGCTCATGGCACAACAAGGACAGGTGTTGAGTTCGTCCGAACTCTTGACCGCGTATACCGAAGAACGAACATCACTGCTCTCACAGGGAGCGGCCGGTCGATTGACAAGCTTGGAAGTCTCGATTGAGCTGTCGCTGAACAGCCGCACGATGCAAGCGGAACCAAATGCGAGAAAGTTGTTATCGGTGCTCTGCCTCCTTCCGGATGGCATTCCAATGTTGCAACTCAATCACATGTTACCTTCCATGCCGCATGCTGGTCGATCTGTGCGCGTGTTGCTGCACGCTGCTCTGGCAGTCAACAAAGCTGGGAGGATTTCCACGCTCTCTCCCATCCGAGAATTCATGCTTCAGAAATACCCGCCTGAGGACGCAGATGTCGCCGATACACGTGCACACTTCACAGGTTTACCACAACTGATGGATCGGCTCAATGGTCCCAAAACCGAGGCCTTAGATATTCTACTTGCCGAATTCGGGAACATGAACACTGTCTTCTTGCACTTCTGGCGGGATAGCCCCGGTCCTGATGCTGTCGAGGGCCTGTTGGAAGCAACCCTCAATCTTGCCCAGTTCTCCGTCCTTACTGGTTGTGGTGACTGCATGCTATTGCTGAGAACGGCAAGCATATCGTTGGATGGCACCGGAAACCGCCAGGGCGCGGCACAGTGCCTTCAGAGCATGGGCAACGCGCTGCCCGTCCTGAAGAATCGCTACAGTGAGGCGATGGAGAAGCTTGAGGAGGCAAAGGCGACCTTCGAAGCCATCGGGAACCGGTGGGGCGCCGCGGAGTGCACTCAGCGCATGGGCGACGTGCTGCGCATGCAGAATCGCTACGAGGAGGCGATGGAGAAGCTTGAGGAGGCAAAGGCGAC
>KV417322.1:88429-136595 GCA_001630345.1 Calocera viscosa TUFC12733
CGAGGAGGCGATGGAGAAGCTTGAGGAGGCAAAGGCGACCTTCGAGTCCATCGGCAACCGGGAGGGAGTCGCGCAGTGCGTTCGGAGGATGGGCGATGTGCTGTACATGTGGAGTCGCTACGAAGAGGCGACGGAAAAATTCGAGGAGGCAAAGGTGGCATTTCAAGCGATCGGGAGCCATGGTCAGGTAGCATTGTGCTGTAAGGTGCTCGCCGAAGTATTCATGGCTCAACATAAAACTGCACAAGCGCAGTCCCTGTTGCACCAAGCCATTGACATATTCACGAGTATCGGCCTCTTGGAAGAAGTGCACTACTGTCGCTCACTATGGGACGAGCTTCAAGGCCCAAGGGGGTTATGGGCCCCAGCAAGAAGACTGTTCCGAAGACTCCGAGGTCGGCCGCACTCTTAGTTGAGCGCGCGATGAGTGGTGTACAAAATGCAACACGGTCCGGGGGGGAAAGAAGGATCCATCCAATGTGGGTGCAGCATGCCATTCCATCGTGCGTCTTCACATTTGCAGTATAGTACTCGAGGAATTCCTTCCGTCCGTTCTTGTTCCTGATGCAGCAGATAGAGTCACTAGCAGAAACGACTACATCATCCACGCAGCAGCGGAAAATTTGGTGTGCGAAACTCCATGGCCTCCGAGACGCCTCGATGTTGGCGGATAAGCACACTCAGGCACCGCAGCACGCCCCGAAGATGTCATTGTCATCATCCATCCATAGCCAAGAGAACGTAAGGTAAGCGAGAAATGCAAAGAAAGAATAGGCACAACGTGCGGAGCAGGCGCAGCAGGTAGTTGTCAATAAGCGCCGGACGCTGGACGCCTGCAAGCGCAACAAGACGTAGCCTGGGTAAAATTTTCGTGTGTCAAGGGGCCGCTCCGGAAGTCCTCGGAGATGTCAATCCCATTCACGAGCACTCCCTGATTGTACGCACTGCCACCGATACTGCATTGTAATCTCCTCGGCGTATCATTGGGCGGTCAATGGGGCGCCCGATAAGCATAATAAGCGCAGTTCTATATCGCGCTACGAACAGCGGAGCGGTGAGCGGGAAGAGCACCACTTGTGGAACCGACACATTAGCCCGGGAGAAGTGAGGCGAAAACCTTCGTGCCGCCCCTCTCGGACCCTGACTTCACCATCACCTCCTTCTGAGGTGTATATAACCGCTCCTTTCGCCAGCAATTGGAGACCGTTTGGCCGCCCTCCCTTGACCACTTTCCACTCCCACTACATTCTACAATACTAGACACGATGGCAGCTGCAGGCGTGACGACCCACCCGCTCCCCCTTCCCCCTTCCGCCGACCCAGCATACTTCAACTCCTTCGGCGCCGAAGTGCGCGGTCTGGACCCGGGCAACCTCACCCCGGAGCAATTCGCGCTCGTGCAAGACCTGCTGTACAAGCACTCCGCCCTCCTGTTCCGCAACGCCACCCTCTCCCCCGAGCAGCAGTACAAGCTCACAAAGGCGTTCGACCCGAGCAGCGAGAGCTACGGGCATGGGAATAACAAGACGGGCGAGACGAAGAAGAGCATCCTCCATCCGGACCTCAAGACGATCCCGAGGCAGCCGCAGGTACAGCTGATCGGCAATGGGCTCGTGCTGGAGCATGAGGGGCTTGTTAACGTGCGTCTCTCATCCCACGCCTCCTACCCCACACACTCATTGTTGCCCAGGCCCAGCTCAAACACCCCCACCACCGCACGTTCCACAAGACCGTCATCCCGGAGGAGGACGACCTCAAGTACACGCGCTTCTACCGATGGCACATCGACGCTGCCTTATACGACCTCTCCCCTCCCAAGGTGACGACCCTCTACGCACTCACCGTCCCGCAAGGCGACGGCCAGCTGTGCCGGTACGACGATGGCACGGGGGACGAGCTTCCCGTTCCGCTCGGAACGACCGCCTTCGTCTCGGGCGCTACGATGTTCGACATCCTGCCCAAGGAGCTCAAGAGCCTCGCCGTGCGCACACGTGTCAAGTACGCCCCTCATCCGTACGTGTGGATGGCGCCTGCGCACGCACTGTCCACCGGCCTAGGACTGGAGACGGAGGACCTTGAGCTGCCCTTGAAGGAGCTGCCGCAGTGGAGCGAGGACCGCGTCAAGGTTCTCCCCATGCTGTGGAAGAACCCCGTGACGGGCAAGCTGCACTTCCAAGTCCATCCCTGCGGCGTGCAGGAGCTGCTTATCGCGCCCCTCCCCGCTGGCGCAGAGAAAGAAGGCGCGCTCTACCCCGCCGGCGCGCACCTCACCGACCTCAAAGAGGTCCGCGCACTCGTGTACAAGATGGAGCGCCCGGCTATCGCGCCCAAGCTCGTATACCCGCACGACTGGAGCGAGAAGGACCTCGTCATCTTCCACAACCGCGGCGTGCTGCACTCGGTCGTCGGCGCGTTCGCAAAGGACCAGGTGAGGATGTTCCATCAGTGCAACCTTGCTGCCTCCGACGATCCCGATGGCCCGAGCGAGGAGGACGTCAAGCAGTACGCGTGAGCCTCGTCCACACCCCCCAAGATCCAACCAGCGTCCCACTCTCCACTCAACATCCCAATCCTCAACCCTCAAGTCTCGTCCCCATTTCCCCCTCTCGGCTCAAAGAGGCCTCAAGAAAAAGTGAGGTTGTATTTGTATCTGTGTGCATTCAAAGGGCTCGGCAAGAACCAAATTTTGTTGTATCTTGTATCTAAGTGTTGAAGAAACGCAAATACAATCTCCGTATGCGTTTGTTTCTTATTTATTGTGTCTGCTTGCAGCGTGTGTGCGTGTGATGCTCTGGTTTCCTTAGAACAGTGTCGCGAGAACCGCCGAAAGTGGAATCGTGGCGGCACCACAGTTCGAGAAGCGATAACCTTCAAGCGCGCAGACGGCCACCGGTTCCTTTCGGTTATTGAGTGTTCGAGAGAAGCCGAGGAGGGCGTTCATGCTCCATTTTCCGGGATGATTCCCCATTTACATCCTTCTATTTCTTGTATCACTGAAGGGATTCATGTTGGCATTCTTTGACACCTCACTCTCTATGTTTGGATGCCTCAACCCTATGTTCTTCGCATACAGAAACGGCTTCTCCATGCCGAGAACTTGTAGGCTTCCGTTTCGTGACGTATTGCCCCACGTCTCACGTACGCAGAAAGGGCTTGGGATACAGCGCCGAGTCATACCATGATTCCACTATAGGTGCGCCTCGCGCCAGCGTTCTAGAGACATGAGCATCACACACACACACGCTGCAGGCAGACACAATAAATAAGAGAAACAAACGCATACGGAGATTGTATTTGCGTTTCTTCAACACTTAGATACAAGATACAACAAATTTTGGTTCTTGCCGAGCCCTTTGAATGCACACAGATACAAATACAACCTCACTTTGTCTTGAGGCCTCCTTGAGCCGAGAAGGGGAAATGGGGACGAGACTTGAGGGTTGGAGATTGAGATGTTGAGTGGGGAGGGGGACGCTGGGTGGAGTTGGGGAAAGGTGGAACGCTCACGCGTATTGCTTGACGTCCTCCTCGCTCGGGCCGTCGGGATCGTCGGACGCAGCAAGGTTGCACTGATGGAACATCCTCACCTGGTCCTTCGCGAACGCGCCTACGACCGAGTGCAGCACGCCGCGGTTGTGGAAGATGACAAGGTCCTTCTCGCTCCAGTCGTGCGGGTATACGAGCTTGGGCGCGATAGCCGGGCGCTGCATCTTGTACACGAGCGCGCGGACCTCTTTGAGGTCGGTGAGGTGAGCGCCGGCGGGGTAGAGCGCACCTTCCCGCTCTGCGCCAGCGGGGAGGGGGGCGATAAGCAGCTCCTGCACGCCGCAGGGATGGACTTGGAAGTGGAGTTTGCCTGTGACCGGGTTCTTCCACAGCATGGGGAGCACCTTGACGCGGTCCTCGCTCCACTGCGGCAGCTCCTTCAAGGGCAGCTCAAGGTCCTCCGTCTCCAGCCCCAGGCCGGTGGACAGCGCGTGTGCAGGCGCCATCCACACGTATGCATGGGGGGCGTACTTGACCCGCGTGCGCACGGCGAGGCTCTTGAGCTCGTGCGGAAGGATATCGAACATCGTAGCGCCCGAGACGAACGCGGTCGTCCCGAGCGGTACGGGAAGCTCGTCCCCCGTCCCGTCGTCGTACCGGCACAGCTGGCCGTCGCCTTGCGGCACGGTGAGCGCGTAGAGGGTAGTCACCTTGGGAGGCGAGAGGTCGTATAAAGCCGCGTCCATGTGCCAGCGATAGAAGTGCGTGTACTTAAGGTCGTCTGCATCGGGGATGACGGTCTTGTGGAACGTGCGGTGGTGGGGGTGCTTGAGCTGGGCCTGCAGGCCGGTCAGTACTGTGAAACAAGAAGAAGCAAGGAGATGGCGCACGTTCAGAAGCCCCTCATGCTCCGGTATGAGCCCATTGCCAATCAGCTGCACCTGCGGCTGTCTCGGGATCGTCTTGAGGTACGGATGGAGGATGCTCTTCTTCGTCTTTTCCGTCTTATTATTCCCATGTCCATAGTTCTCGCTGCTCGGGTCGAACGCCTTTGTGAGCTTGTACTGCTGCTCGGGGGAGAGGGAGGTGTTGCGGAACAGGAGGGCGGAGTGCTTGTATAGCAGGTCCTGGACGACCGCGAATTGCTCTGGAGAGAGGTTGCCCGGGTCCAGACCGCGCACTTCCGCGCCGAAGGACTTGAAGTATGCCGGGTCTGCGGAAGGGGGAAGAGGGAGCGGGTGGGTCGTCACGCCTGCAGCTGCCATCGTGTCTAAGATTGTAGAGTGTAGTGCGAGTGGAAAGGGTCAAGGTGCGGGAGGGAGGGCTGCCAAACGGTCTCTTCCTGCTGGCAGAAGTAGCGGTTGTATACACACATCAGAAGGAGGTGATGATGAGGTCAGGGACTGACAGGGGCGGCACGACAGTTCGAGCCCTATGCGAAGGAAAACATGGGATTGAGGTATCAAAACGTAGAGATTGAGGTATCATATAACTTAATGCCAACATGAATCCGTTCAGTGATACAAGAAATAGAAGGATAAGAAATGCGGAATCATCCCGGAAAATGGAGCATGAACGCTCTCCTCGGCTCCTCTCGAACACTCAACAACCAAAGGAACCGGTGCCCATCTGCGCGCTTGAGGGATATCGCGTCTCGGATTTGATTGGCGTAGGTGGCCGTGTCGAATACCGGAAGAACTGTACGCCAAGCCTCATCATCTGTAACCCAGTTGATGTCGGCTATGAGTCTGGAGAACACAGTAGAGGAGACCGCGATTGCGATCACAGGCACACCGCCCTGTTCCGCACGTTGTATTTCACTGTACAGCTTCTCCGCTACGACAACATCGCTGGTTAAGCAAAGTGGTTGTGTAATGACAGACGTGGCTCACCTTTGTCCCTGTAGATTTCCTTTGCCCTGCGTTTCTTCGACTGGCCCTTGTCTCCTTTTCCTTGATTCTTCTCGAACTTTTGATGTTGTTTCTCGTCCTCCGGCACAATAAGTTGTAGATCCATAGCAGACTTCCTTGCGTCGCGCCGTTCTACAGGAACCTTGATAGTGCTGGAGTTGGAAATGGTAGTCTTGCCGGCGGCGATAGAGGAATCAATCCGCTGCTGCTCAGCCAATTGATGTGTGAGATAGTTGACGAGTTCCGAACGTGGTACTGTATACGTATGAGCGGAGTTCTCACTGCACAATGCAACTCACCTTGAGCCTCCGTTTTCCTGAGAACACTCCTTACACGCAAGACTTGTCCCGTCGCTTGGGCACGGGTGAGGACCAAGTATCTGTAAGCATAGGTCAGCAAGGTGCAGGCATGCCAGGGGAGTGGAGTGAATTACAGTATGCCCTCCTTGAGACATGTGGCCATGATCTTCTCCAATGCATCGTCCACAGCGCTTTCATACATGACATCCGCAGAAATACCTGATATACAGATTAGCACTTCATCACTGATTATCCATCTTTCTCCTACCATGACTCCACAGCAGATTTACAATCTCTAATCGTTCCGAAAGCTTGCCCGCCTGGAACGAACAGACGTATACATCGGCACGCTGCGGAAGTTGATCAGCCGTCGAAGCTAATTGAGACAAAAAACCAATACTCACCCTCGGCGCCCACAGACCGAAAGAGCGCTCTTCATCATTCTTGTTCGTGGTTAATTGCTTAACAGTGGTGGTCTGATTCCGCAATAACGCTTGCATGATTCTCTCAGTCGCAATCTGAACTCCAACCACAAGCGGAGGCTCCCGTTCTGCGGGTGGCGCCACCTGCCGAACGAGGTTGTCGTACCTGAAGGGTGCTTAGATCACGCCGGATAGTACTCAAAGTGGGGAAACGTACCGTCCACCGGTAGCCAAAATGGTCTTACGCTTGCCTCGCGCCGCAAATTCAAACAGGACTCCGTCGCGGAAATAGTTACGATAAGATGCCAACGCAGGAGAGAATATGATTTTGCTTTGAACGCCAAGCACAGATGCGTAGCGTGCGACCTCCCGTATCTCGTTCAAGGGATTCTCTCTCGACCTGCGAGTAGGCAATTCCAGTGCTCGGGCGATGCGCCTCGGAAGTTGCCCAGCCGCAGCTTCCACATCGCCCTGTAGTCGTACGATAGTCTCGAGTTCATCGACGTAGATTCGTGAGAGACCAGCATCGAGGAGTGCATTGCGATCGAAGTAGAAACCCGAGTTCCCGCTCTCTTTGAGAACGGTCTCTACCATGGTATGATGCTCGTGGGGTATATGCTCGAACAGAGCTCCGAGAATAGCGCCATGACTGATATGGACTTCCCAGCTCTCTTCGTTAAGAGCAGGCATCCCTTTGATGATGTTGTCTACTACGGCGATGGCTTCACCCTCGGCAGCCTGACGTATACCGATCAATCAGTAAAGAGCTTCAAAAGCTGAGGGAAGTCGCACCAAGTTGTACTCCGTTGTCACAATATCGAACATGGCGTAGCTGAAACTCCTTGGCTGACCCCCTGCAAGACCTTGCTCGAAGCTTTGCCCAAACGAATATCGCTTGATTCTCGAGACGTTCCTGCGAACGACGAGCCTCGCGAACGGCAGAAATCCATCCGAAGGCAGCGAAACAAGATTGCCTTGACGATCGAGATATATCACTGCTGTTCGCTCATCCACATCATTCGGTCCCACGGGCAACAATAAGGGTGGATCCATGCTAATGGCGCCATGACGATGGAATAGACCTTTCACGTAGTCCTCAACAACGGTTTGAAGGAAGGCATAGCTCGGCTGTTCAGCTCGATCGTAGACAAAGGGGCGAATTTGATCTTGTGGCTCTGAGAACAGCTTCGTGAGGAGAGACTGGTGGTGGGGACCATTCTTGTCGACTGATAATTGAGATCAGATAAGGCTTCTCTATAAGTAGTGCGCCATACCCAGCAGTCGCAATGCATCCTCCAGTCGTCTATTCTCAAGCCTCTCCGGCAATAGACCGCTTCTGAGCAATTCATTGGGCATGGGTCGTTTGGAGGGATCGTGCTAAGCACGTCAGCAAAGACACTAGGGCCAGCTCACTTGACATACGTTCAATAACCACTCCACAATCTTCCGTTGATTTGGTTTGCTACTCCACAAGTTCGGAAAGGACAAAGTTTCTCGGAGCGCCTGGATCACAGCATAGCGTTCTTGTTCCGTGTTGAATGCTCCCTGCACCATCTCGAAAAATACGATCTTTGAACAATTCAGTCACATCACACTCGCATCTAATTGGAAAACTTACTCCGAGGGAAAACATATCGGCCTTCGCGAGATCTCTTGGTCCTGGTCTCGGATTGCGAATTTCAGGGGCAACATACAGACTGAACAGATGTGAGTCGAGGGTGGAGCAGATTCAAGGCAGCGCGTACAAGGTCCCTACACCAGAGGAAATCTGAGATGTGGAGGGCTCCAGCCGACGACGAGTGCCACTTGTTTGCTCAATTGCGGGAGCAGTAGAGGTTGCCTGCGCAAGCCCGAAATCACCAAGCTTTGCATCGCCATGCTTATCTGTATCATGGATAAGTTTGGGTGGATGTGTCTGCGGTTGGTCATACCGATGAGGATGTTTGTCAGTTTGATGTCCCGGTGAACCTACGCATCATATTACAGTCAATTGGTCAGACGTTTGGAGTGGATGACTCACGATGCCCATAGAGAACATGTGTGCCAGGGCATCCAGAACCTGTCGGAAGAGTTTCCAATAGCGCTCTTCATCAAGACCAGCGGCAATGGCCTGTTCAATGTGATCAGCTCAGATACGACAGTGAAAATTGAGACTTCAGAACTCGCCTCCTTGAGCGTTTGCTGTTCGACAAATTCCTGAATCTCAAACATGAGAGAATATACACCGAAAAGTTAAACTAACGCGGACCATCTGGATGTATAGAATGCGCTGAACGGTTGGTTTCGGGGATTTCTGCACTACCGGGGCAGATCGACTCAATCTTCGGCTGTCTCCGCCTTCGATGGAGGTCTCTTCATCTGAAGACTCGTTTGTCGAAGAGTCACCGCTGGCATCATCGTCGTCATCTTTGGCAAAGACAATGCTAGGGAATGACTGTGTCTTGGTGAGGTCGTGATCCTCGTCGAAATCACTGTCGTTCACTCGGAACAGGTCTTCATCATCCGGAAGTGACGACATCCGTCTACCCCGAATTGGGTTATCGCCGCTCTGAGAGCCATCCGACTGGACAGCCTGATCCGCATCCTCAAGGGGTAGATCTTCCAGCCAGCAGGTAATATATCGAACAATGTGGCGATGGTTCAGCTGCGATAAGGCGTTGACCTCCCGCAAGATGCGGCTCTCACTGTCGGAGGCGCGCAGTTTGATCCGCTTAATCTACAGAGAGGGTCAGACGACGACAGAAAAATCGCTCCTTTCGAGGCATTACAGCATATATCATATGGTCCAGCTTCATTCGCACCTTGTCGACGGATCCAAAGCCTCCTCGACCCTGTCAAACAGTGAATCTATGCGCTTAAGCTCGTAAGTCAATTATAATTACCAGGTGCTCCAGATGCTCAAAATCCTCAGTGAAGCGAGAGTGTGCGGGCCGTATGCTAGCCTTTGGCCAGCTGTTCCCCATAGAAGAGATGAAGTAACTTTTCTGAGGAGAGGTTGCTAGTCTTGATCGCTCAATAATCGGGGTTGCGACCTCTATTCTCAAGGGAAGCAGCGGAGACGGCGGGGCCAGCTTCCGTTTGTCCAGCTTGTCAAGCAGACCTTGACACTTCGGCCGCTGTGATGGATTGGGGTGGAGAACCAGTCTCAAGAGGTCGGCTAAGTCTGCTGGAAGGTCTTTTGCAACACCTGTTCAGCAGGTCAGCGATGTTCGTTTGACCTCTGTTCACGTTGGCTTTACCGGCGAGAAACACAGCGTCCAGATTTGGGAATTGCTGGACGAGCGCGGAGCCCCAAAGCATTTCAGCCCAGATCACGCCAACATTCCAAATGTCGCGAGCGAAAGTGTGATTGAGAGGCTTATCTATTGCCTCAGGGGGGGGCCTAAGAAAGCATAATGGATGATGGTTCGTTGTTCAATAGTGATGGCAACATACCATGCGGGAGGTCGACCAGAACCATCCAACATATCGTTGATTGGGTTGGACTTGTGCAAGTCGAGGAGTCGCCTATGGTACAATGCACCTTGCAACTTGACGACAGTCGACTCAGAGTCATTGGGCGACCTCGTCAGCAGGGTCAAGTCGGCACTCAAATCTTCATCCATTAATTAGCCGAGAGCTGCAGTACTGTATCGAGGAAACCCTCTTACCCTGATGTGTTATTTTGTGAGAATGCAGACATGACAAAGCAGACGCCAGCTGGCGTAGATAGTTCAGAGACGTGTCCAGGCCGAGGGCTGGACAATGACGCAAAACCTGAGCGAGGGAAACGCCATCGACTCGCTCACGCAGAATGGACAGGGACCAGTGACGGGATGGCCCAGCCTGCCTCTCGGAGAGCTTGACTCCGAACAGCCGTATCAAACCCAGGTGAGATATATGCAGAAGGCGCTTAACCTCGTCCTCGAGATCTCGAAGCTTCCGCAGGCCAGCAGTGGTGCTGTAGAAGCTAGATTTGAAAGTGACGATGAAGCATTCCAGCAGAGGGAGATCGGTGAAATCGGCAGTTGCTGGTTCGGCCGCCCATCGCACTCCAAGGCCATCCGGCTTTGGGTCGCTGATGTGAAAGACTTCCACTCGGGCACCCTCGATGAGCACACCACCGTCGAAAATCTCTTTGCGACCACCCTGATCACCCAAGAGTTCTCTCATACCCGCAGCATGAGTCACATGCTGATGCTCAACGAGTCGCTGCTTCTCGGCTCTCTCTCGCGTCTTCCGGTCCTCTTCCTCAATCTGCATGGCCAGTGCAGCTTTCCTATCCGCATCAACTCGCTTCATGCGTTCAACAGCTTCCCTCTCTTCTCGTTTTCGTTTCTATCGCAGCCGTATTAATACAAGAGCAAGGTGTAGAGCATAGTGGAGCGCACCTGTTCATCCTCGCCCGCCCTCACATTCATTTCGACGGCCAGGGACTTGTTCATATTCGTGACGACTTTCTCGTTCCTCGCGTTAATCTGCTCCTCACATGACGCAACAAGTTCTGCTATCATGAAGCCCCCGAGCATCTTGTGCGCTTGCGCTCGCAGATCCGTGAGGATCGACTTAACGAGGGTAGGGTTCAACCCCACAGGGTTCTTGATGTCCAGCATCGGCGGTACTTTAGGATATCCTTTGGGGAATCTACAATCTCAAGCGCATAAGCATCGCATTAGAGATTTGACCTCAGATATGCCCACTTGACATATAGCCCGCATGACACCTTCTCCGGCCCCTGCGGGTGTATCTTGATGAGGAACTCCTTCAAGTCGGTCGGCTGCTTCTTCGTCTTCGCCTTCCACACGGACGCCGTATAGCTCTCATCGAGGTCATCCCCATACATGGACCGCAACACAAACAGCTCATCTTCTTGCGGGTTTGTTGAATCATCATCCATGCATCACCAAGAGCTAGAGCTAAGTGCGGGGGAGGCGAGAGCCAGTAGGGGACCCTAAGGGGCGTGCCTCCCACGCGTAATGAGCTCTCGCCACTCGTGCATCACGTGATCAGCAAGAATGTGACTCGGCAGAAAGCTGACTCGAGCCGTTTCTTCCAATGGAACAACGTGCGTAAATACAAAGACATTGGATTGAGGGAACCAGTTCCTCTTGTGCTAGTGAGGTATCAACATGATGATGCAGGAGTGAGAGAGCGAATACAAAGGAATGTGCAGTCCGTTTTCCTGGGTTCTATTATAGTGTATGTACGAAGTCCTTCATGCTTCGATGCGTTGGTAAGGGTCGGGATAGTAAGCCCGTCCAGGAGATTTGAGGCCGTTGTTGTAGTTCATTGGCGTCATGCCCATTGGTGCAGAGCCTGGTTCCTCGATCTGGCGATAGACAGCTTTCGTGGCGCTGGGGTACGCACCGCGCTTCTTCTGGGCGCGCGCAAGACGGTGACGTTTGGTGCAGCAGCAACGCCAGATGATGCAACCGAGGATAAGAGCCACAAAGGCCACGCATCCGATGATGATCTCAGGGAGGTAGCGCAGTACATCGGCTTCAGCGTGCTCCACAACTTCGCCGGCGGGGACGGGAGAATGCTGTTCTTGGGAAGAGGGAAGTAGGGAGTAGTTGATCGGCCCGCTGCTCTGCAGGCGGGCGGCGATGAACTCATTCAGCGCGGTGTCAGGATTTGTCGTTGGAAGGAGTTGCATGTAGGGTGCGGCGGTGTCAGAGGTCGTTCCATTGGAGATGAAATCGCCGTAGTCCAGCAGGGTATAAGAATTTCGCAGGAAGGAATCGCCCAAAACTATCGCGACAGCTCAGTAACGAACAGCAATAGTTCTATTGGGCAGAGCTTACTCATGTCGAACTCGTTATTGATGCTATAAGCAGTTGTGATGGGTTGGAACTATTCTTAGCATCAGCACAGCATCCTGCCGAGGTTGAATATGAATTGATTTACCGAGCCGAGGCAAACGGTGTTTCCATTCACGTCCTTCAGCCCGAAATCGCTGCTGACAGTATCCAAGGGATGGACCGGAAATGTGACGCCTCCGAGTACAACGGAGATATTCAGGTACTGTCCGCACGGCACGGTCCACCACTGATTCTGGGAATCAAAGCTGGCACCCTGGACGCGGCCATAGATGTCGTCGGACATGTCTCGTGGAATCTGAGGGAGGGTGAAACCAGAGTCGATGATAGTGACGAGCTTGCCGTTCGGAGTGTTAGGCACAGATGACGTGTAGGAGATAGTGTTGTTGTCAGGGCCAATGATGTTGTCGACATAGGTTGTCCAGTGTTGATCCTTGGAGAGAATAGACTTGAGTATGAGTACGGGTAGCTGGGGTTGCGAAGTGATGGCTTCATAGCCAGGTAAGATGTCGCCCACTGTGAGCTGCCCTTGGACCGGTGTGCCATCACCCAGTCGCTCAAGGAGGAAAGATATGAAGTTGGGCGTCGTCGGATCCGATTCGAAGATACGGTCCACAACTGCATCAGCAGTCGCATTGCCGATCTTGGCACGAAGGATTGATCCAGCCGATGGTCCCAGTCCGAGAATACCGGTCGCACCAGTTGAGAACAAACCGCCGGTAAAGGTCGCGTTCTGCCCGACACGCAGATACATCTGATTCGTCACATTATACCCCGCGAAAGACACTGGTGCAGTGGAGATCTCTCCTTCGGCTGTCCCGATGGCATAGGTGATGGACGTGTCGATGCCAAGGCCGTTCGAGTTGGCGGGGTTACCTTGCACCCACAAGTCGGAGCTGCACGGGACATCAGCGAAGGGCTCTCTCTTCAACAACGAGCTCTAAGCACCTTCCAGTGTCCAATTGCACATTGTATGACGTTCCACCTATTACAACATCTCCCAGGTATATCGAGTTGGAGGCGTCGATGATGCTGATGGTGCCATTGACTGTGTCTCGTCTGGCGTTCGAGGATGCGCGGTTATGGGTGTGGACAACCTTGAAGGGGATTCGGATCGCATCGATGCCGGCGAGTAAAGTAATGAGTGAAAAGATAGAAGCGAGTGTAGGCATTAGAGAGTGTGTGCAGAGAGAGTGAAAACACTGCAGGTGCGCAGGGCAAGAGAACAGACTTGGTTTCGGCTTGACCCTGACAACGGGCGTTCTCTTTTCGAGTCGGTGTATTTCCGGTATTCTAGCGGCTGTGCTATTCATGGCATTATTTACTGGTCCGAGACTCACGGTACTGTACATTCCGTTCCTGGGTGGATGCAACGAGTCTCATTGGATGCACTGGCACCGGTGTTCCCTATCACCTATCGAACAACCACGGGATCCGGTGTCTATTGGTAGAGGATGGATATGCGACTAAGTTTACGAGGGGGCATCCACATTCGTGTGATGTATTGGGAAGCGGCATGATCAGGCTCGAGAAAAAGTCCAGAGATGCAGAAAGAAATGAATGCTAATAAGGAAATGAAGCGTGTTCATACTGTCCGGAGGACCATAATAATGGATTAAAAGTGAAATAGAGACGTGATCGCAAAGTGAGGGTGAAAGTGAGAAACAGTGCAAAAAGTTCCATGAAAGCGAGAACTTGAATAGTCCGTTACTGATACCGTTGATAGTTGTACGGCTGAGGGGGGGCGGCACCTGGTGGCAGCCCAGCTGCCGGTGCCGAACCTGATGAGAATGAGGAAAGCGACTTGCGCTTCCTATCTGGGCTCATAACAGTTTGTTGTGTCGAAGCCGTCGATGTCGAGGACGGGCTCATGGCTCCTCCGGTGCTCTTGCGGGAGGGGCGTGTTACGCGCCTGACTCCCTCTCCACCCGCAGGGACGGGACCATGGTCTACCAAGCTCACGCCGCGCCCGTGTGTCTGTGCTGACCGGGGCGGCGGCGGCGGAGGTGTCAGATAGTCCTCTTCTGCCTCATATTGGTAAGGGCTGGCCTCGTAGCCAACTGCAGCTTGTGGTTGCGAGTGCCGGTAGGGATTTTGAGTTTCGCCAGGGTAGGCAGCCGCAGGAACGGTCCCTTGTCTGAGTACCGCACTGGGACCGCCCAGCCCTGGACCCATGTACTGGGGATTGAGGTATTGTGCAGGCTCTGGTGATGAGTGCAGGATGGGCTCCGCGTCGTCTTCGTCTGTGCTTCGGGATATATCAGCCGACTTGCTGGACGCTGGAGAAGCATCTCGTGGTGGCGGCCGCGATTGGGAAACAGAAAGCGGCGCAGGCAGCATAAGCAGGGGCGTGCTGTCCACCCGAGGTCGGTCGTAGCGCGGCTCCGGAGAGTCATACGCCGAGGCCACCTGTGACATGGGTTGGGACTGGCGAGACAGCATGGCGTCCGTGTTGCCAGAGAAGTACGTCTCGGACGTGGAGCCGATGGAGTACCTATTAGAATCAGTCCTGTCAGAAATCAACATCCGTAACTCGAACGCGGTAAGGGTGCGGCATACCTCCTAGGGGGATCATAGTACGTCGAGTCTCGCGAGTAGGTGCCATTCTTCCACCGCCTCTCCCTCTCAAACTCAGCCCAGCGCTTCATGACGATATGGGACGAGTCAAACTCTCCCTCCTTATCGCCATGCTTCCCACCCTTCACCTCGCCCTTGACCATACGCGTCTGACCCCAAGAGAAGTCGTCAAAGTGCCAGAACGCATACGCCGGGAGGACGAAATTCCAAATGGGAAGTGAGAAAAGGTAGATGAGCATCCAGCCAACGTAGGCAACCTTGCGGGAAGTGACGACAATGAGTACACCGGGCAAACCGAGAATGATGGCGAGCAGGATGAGCGGGATCGTGGGCGTGGGCATCGAAGGAATACAGGCAATGACGATAAGGTAGATCGTGAATGAGATGGCAGCCGGCAAGACGAGTGTACCCGTCAACTCCATGAACACTACGAACTGCATAGAGAAGCAGAAGGTTCCGCAAAGATCACGCACAAGCAGCAGTTCAGCCAAATTGTGGATGGTCGAGTTGATCCAGCGACGACGCTGCGAGAGCAGCACCCGGAAGGTATCAGGCACGATGGTCTTGCAGACGGCTTGCGGGCAGAAGATCATCTTGCGCTTGGGGAACGTCTTCAACATAAGGGTCGTAAGGTATCGATCTTCTCCGAGCAGCAGAAGGTTCTTCTTGTGCAAGGTATCGACAATGTTCTCCGAGTAATGTTCAACAATGTCAGGGTTGGCGATAATGGGCACCCAGTAGCCGGTATTCCCTTTAGGCGCCTTGATCCTGTACATGCTGAAGCAGCCCGGCAAACACGTCACACCGCCGAACATTGACTCGAAGGCCTTGGTCAAGTGATGCGAGATGTAGTACTCGAACACCTGGATCATCGTCACCCACGTCTCGGCTTTGTTCGCAATCTTGGTCTCTCCACACAAGCCCATGATGTCCTCGTCATACACCATGCACGAGACCATGCGAGTGACCGAATCAGGGAAAACCTTGGTATCCGCGTCGACGCAGAGGACGATCTCGTACCGGTCTGGACTGACACCGGTGACGCGCCAGATGGAGTTGAAGAACTCGTACTCGAACGTGGTCATGCGCTCGTCGAACATGACTTTCTGGAGGAAGCCCATGAGGACGATCTGAGAGTCACGCTTGCCACGGTTGCCCGGCTTGGCGTCGTTCTGCTCGAGCGGGTTGCCGCACTTGTGCACGAGGATGATAGGCACACGCTGCTGCTTGCTCTTCTCGACCGTATTGTCGTCATAGTCGTAGAACCCAGCATAGACCTTGGCCATATTGTGCCGCTTGTGTCCGTCAGCGATGGCCACGTACGAGTGCGGCTCCACCTCGTCCTTGGGGACGACAAACTCGCGCATCATGCTGATCACGATCTCGGGTGTAGAGAGATTGTTGCCAGCACCATAGACGGTGCCGTCAGCGATGACCAGCAGGAGCTTGTGCGAGTTCGGGTAGTCCGTCGTCGCCAGAGAGTCCAGTGTCGTCCGCAGACCTTCGACCGACTCGGAGTAAGCGGTGACCAGGCAGATCGTGTGCGCGAGCGGGTAGTTGAACGGCTCGTAGTCTGGCGAAGGCTGCGGAATGACATTATGCAGCGGGAAAGGGCACGCGTTGACGTTCGGGTCGGAGATCGAGTGCCGCCCGGACGAGCCCTCGCCGAACGGCAGGCTGGTGGAGCTGCGCGAGTTTGCTGGATAGCCAAAGGGCGTGTCGGGGGGCGTGAAGCCAGGCGTCTTCATCATCCCGTAAGTAGACATGGTTGTCTGCCGCCTGGAGTCCAGATTGCCCGGCGCAGCATACATCGTCGTCGGCCGGCTCCCAGCGCCCTTGAGCGCATCGGCCTTGGAGAAGCGAGATGTCGAAGGGAGGAACTGGGTCTTCCTATTCGCCTTGTTGCTGTGGAGCACGTTCGGCCGATATCGAGCCGGCGCAGCACGGTAGATGTCATCCGTCCACTGCTCGATTTCGTTCGCGCGGCGCATGCGCTGTTCATACGTTTCTCCTCTGAATGACCCGATTCTCCAGGACAGGAACCAGCCGAAAATGACAGCGAGGGCGAACCGAATTGCCACGACACCGATGATGAACACGAGCGAGACGTACAGCACGACTTCGGAGGCGACGCAGCCGATTGTCATCGAGTCGACGAATCCAACCAAGGTGGTGTCCTGCAGACAGGAGGCGATGTCTTTCAAGCCAGCGCGATACATAAACATGGTGATGTCGCGCCCGTTGAACGTGCCATTCTTGTTCTTTAGCTCGTCGAAGATACTGGGGTAGTTCACTTGGGACGTGTCTAGCCATTGCAGGAGATCTAAGTCGAGCACGGACCTAGACGAATGCAGTCAGCATCGGGAACATTATTCACCAAGGTCAGACTTACTGTTCGAATACAGCGAGATTACGGCTTGTGTTGCTGATGTTCTGCCACGTATAATACACCTGTCCCTGGGGCGCCATGCTTGCCAGCTGGCTCCTCGAGCTGCTGGTGGCGTGGCACAGCGTCGAGTCCTGGTACCCGGTCTTGTTGACGGGTGTGGTGCCCCACTGGTCGTACAAGTTGCAGGGGAAGTACCAGCCGAGGTCGGCCGTGCTCCCCGTCCCGCTCGTGTTGATCGCGCTGCCCGGCGCGGCGGTGATGATCCCCTTGCAGTTGAGGTTGACGTTCTGGAAGAGGAAGCTGGCGTCCATGCCCTCCGCCATCCAGGGCGGGACGTACAGCGGGTTCGTGGTGCCGTTGAAGTACGGTGCGATGGCAGGGTGCTTGAAGTGCGAGAAATCGTAGTCGTACCCATGGATGATGAGCGAGGCGACGTCGATCGTCCCGGAAAGGTAGCGCTGGGGCGGTTTGCCGCAGACGGTCTGGGTGAAACCGAACGTGAGGAAACCGACAGCGGCCATCAAACATCCGATGATGGCAAGCAGGCCCATCTTCTCGCGCCACGCACGCTTTTGCTCGGGCGTGCGAATGCCTGCATGATGCGCTGTCAGTCGCTGCTCGAGATCTCTGAACAAAGCGTACGCACCGCAAGCAGACAACAGCGGCCCAGGGATACAGCACGTCAGCACCCAGCAGTAGATCATCCACCCATCCTTTGGCCCAGGCGCGATGCTGTCCCAGAAACCAGGTTTTGCCGACTTTTCCTGCTGGACGGGGGACGGCGCAGCGACGCGCGAGGTCTGTGGTTGCCGCTTGCGCCGGAGCGTGGTCGCGTTGCGCTTGAAGAGGGCAAGGCCGGACTCTTGCACGTCCTCCTCTCGCGCAAGCAGAGACTTGCCGCGCCGCAGGCCGGGGACATGCGGGTAGTTGCCGGTGTCTAGGAGTGAAACAGCTCAGCATATATTTAGAATTCTGGGATGGACATGCTTACTGGAAGGGAAGACACCAACGCGCCCAGTGCCTTCCGTCTCCATCTGCGCTGCGTGCATGCGGTAGTTCCACTGCCTGTGGTCAGGGCCGATCCGCTCCCTCTCCGGGCGCACCAGGCTCTTCTTCCGCCGCATGCCGTCGTTCGAGTCGCTCAACCCACCGCTGGGAACGAGGACGACATCCTCGTCGGTGCCCACTGGCAGGACGCTCGCGGGCGGGGGTGGACCGCCGGTGTGGTGAGCGCCGGGGACGTATTGCGCTGTGCCGGACTGAAGGCCGGTACGAACGGGGCCAGCGCGGTCGCCCCTCTCATTTGCCTGGAAGGAGACTGAGGAGCCGGGCTGGAGGGAGGGGCGGGACGGCGACTGGAAGGGGTTGCTGTAGGAGGGCGGGGGCGATTGGGAGGTCGAGAATTGGGCGGAAGGAGGAGGGGCAGCGCGAGGCGGGCGTCGGTCTTCCATGGGAGCGGTGGTGGTTGGGAGGTGCGGGTGTCTAGCGTGCGGGAATGGTAAAGAGGGGAGAGGGACGGGCGGTTAAGGCGCCGTCGTGGGTGATGTACGGCTACACGGTGAGGTAATGGAGAGGGCGAGTCCGTGTGAAAGGGGGAGGGAGGGGAGGAGGGAACCGCCGACGTAGGCAAGGACGACGACGAAGGGGGGAGGGAGGGGAGGGGGATGATGCGGTGGAAGAAGGGGCGAGCGAGAGAGGTGAGGCTTACGGGCGCGGACCCCGGTTGCACCTCAACCAAACGCCCGGGGCCGGGCGCCCTTTGACGTAGGTGATGGTGCGCCGACCCCCTGGCTCACGCGGTGGCTGTGTCCTTTGGCGTTGGCCGTCGCTCTCCCGCTTTGGCCCCGCTGTCATCGCGCGCCCACGAAACCCGCATCGCCATCGCGTTGTCCGTCATGCCGCGACGCGTCCGTGGTCCGTCCGTCACCAATGGGGCCAACCCATCCCGCGGAGCATGTCCAGCGCACAAATCTGCTGGCATGTAATATAATTTCAGGGTTACAGACAGCGCTCGTTGGCAGTAATGTGCTGCAGCATCCTAGAAATTCCGACACCTTCAGCATACACCATGGTCTTAATCAATGTAACGACCAAGCCAGCTTCCTTTCCCATGTTTACGCGCCGACGCAACGTCACGGTGGTGCCGACCTCGCGCGTGGGCCTTGCTTCCGTGCCCGCGCCCCTATCCCATTGTGGCTCTCCGTGGCCCTGTTGCAGCGTCATCATTCCAGGCAACCCTATTGTTGGTTATTCCGACTCTCCCACTGCGGTCAAACTGCGAGATTTACGGATCACGGGAGCTCCGCGCGTTATTCCGAATTGCTTGCACAGCAAAGTGATGGTTGTCCACAGTCAGCAACCCGTTGGGCGGCCGGGTGAACGTTGTTCGCTGTCCGTGCGGGTGCCGGCACATCTCTCTGGCACATCATCATCTGCGGTCGACCCCATCTGGAGGGCTGCTGCGTGCTTGAGGCGCTGCTAGGCACCCGTTGGCTGATTCTGGCCTGGATCTTGAGGCTGGATTCCGTGCGGGATTCTCGTCCCACTCCCGGACCACCTGTGTTTTGGGCCGACTACAATCACGCAAGATGTATGCTCGATGTGTCATTGATCTACGCAAGATTGTTGGCTGCTAAACGCCTGTCGGATGTCAAACCGCCTACCGACCGTCTCCTTCCTGCCACATCTGATACTCCCTGCTGGGCAACTCGCTCCTCTCCGTCCGC
Source organism: Calocera viscosa TUFC12733 (assembly GCA_001630345.1). Lineage (NCBI taxonomy): Eukaryota > Fungi > Basidiomycota > Dacrymycetes > Dacrymycetales > Dacrymycetaceae > Calocera > Calocera viscosa. Next base: position 108,037 of record KV417322.1, read on the forward strand.
GTCTTCCTTGCTCAACCAGATCCCCCTCCCCGCCCACTCCTAGACATTTAAAGTACCTCTTCTTCTGCTCAGAGAGGATTCCCATGAATCCCATGTCACCTCTCCTAACGACGTTTCCTCCGATATCCGAGTAAACTTGTCCCCCGGCATATCTTGTTCCTTCATTTTGCCTACCGATGCTCGGAGATTGAGGAACAAACGGGAGGCCTATCCCAAACCGTGCTGAGCAGCTTGTCTTATCTGAACAAGGATGTAACGTACCGCAACAGGGCTAATTGCCATAAACCACCTGCGCATGACCTCAGTTCGGTTCAGTTCGAGAGTATTGCCAAGTCCTTACGGTACGTCAAGATTATTTCTGTCCGGACGATTGTACCAGACCAGCGGTGTGAGGGCTACCGCTATAGCACTGGCAGTAACCCTGAAAAACATTAGTACTCGCAGCAAATCCCAATAGCACAGCACACGCACAAGACGAAATACATCCCTCCGTCCCGCAGAATAGCGGTATAGAGTGGGGTATACTCGCCGCCCACGTTCCGTCGGTATGCGGGCAGAATGTTATAGAATACCAAGAAGAGGAGTATGACTGTCATTTGTCAGTCCTGCCAGCCCTCGGCACAAGGAAGAAACTCACCATTGAAAATGACAACCGGTGCTCTGCGAAGGGCCTTTAAGAGAGAGAGCGCCGAATGACAGGGAGGGCTTACATGGATCCGGCAAGAATAATGTCTGCCACAGAAGGCCCTTTATCATTGTTTGTCAATGAGGTAATTACACAACCGAGATTTCCGCCATAATCCTCCCCACCCGTTTGTCGGTTTGGCGCATGATGGCTGACATAGTAGCATAACAGTGCTAACTCGATCTGGTCGATGCATCAGTCTGCTTTCGAGAGGGTAATGTGTGTCGACCACAGACCGTGTAAGTCACTGTCAGTCATTTAAGCTTTGGCAATGTCGAGAAGATACTGGACGTACCCCCGTAGCCCACTTTCAGAGCGAGGCACACTGGACATCTAATTAATATTGACTCTGTTGAAGGAAAGAAGGAGAGCTCACGCTTCCGTCTATCGTTCAACAACGCTATGGCTCGGAGGAGCAACAATGCATCTCCAAACGCAGCTGATATCAGCAACCACGTGGATTTGAATATGCTGAAGCCCTCGCAGCTATGAGAGAAGTTTACATGATGACCTCCTCAACTTGCTAGCTCAACTCACAACTATTGCATCTCTGAGAACTTGAATGGCACTACGCTGATGTAATACATGCTTACCGAAGAGTTGAGCGGTGTTACAGCCACTAGGTATGGTGAGACGTGGTGTACGGTGAAGAAAACATTGGGACGTACTCCCACAGGAAAATCTGCACGTCGAATTCAGCAGAGTGCAACTTTGAAGCAGACGAATCCCCGCTTACATGGCGGTGGCTAGGCCAAAGTAGCGTACGACCAAGTACAAGCCTTTCGGAGTGCTCCATTTCGCTCTGGGTTCAACTTCAGTAAGCGCTACATCATTACAAGATGATTCTGCTTACTTCCATACATATTCAATCTACCGAAGTGATCAGTTGCATACCGTAGCGTACGAGCTGGACATCGTACCTCATCTCCCAATGTGATTAGCGTGTCATAGAGAAACAACGCAGTTGATGCATCTACAGTAGAACCAGGGTCAATTCTCAAATCCAGGAGCAAAACCTTTTGACACGTACAGCGCGAAAGGATGGTTGGCACATTATCGTAGACGATAGGTATTTCTGTTGCGGCACTCATAGTGGGGGCCCTCTGCAAGGCAATCTTCGAACAGCTCGTCGTTCCTCAGGGCATATATGCCCAAGGGCTCTTTCAAACCGCAATGCAGGGCCGGGATAAGATCTCATCGTTTCTCATCTCGTTGGGAAACGCGCAGAGCGCCAAACTGTGGGTATGCCGAGCACAGAGTCCGAAATCCCAGCCAAATAGCCAGCTGCGAGGTGCAGAATTGATGCCATGTCTACCAAGGTCTCGAAGTCGCAGACGGCCTGATCGGGGAATGGTTGGGCAGCAGGGAATACAACACGGATGCCGTAACAAAGATAGGGTAGGGCAATTCCAGAAATCTGGGAGTTCATGCCCGATCCATGGGGTGAGCATGTCATGTCGTCCGCGTCAATCCGCAGGTCAACCAGTTGCAGTGTAAAAGATACTGGGGGTAGGAATAGACGTGCCCAGTTCGAGCGGAACATGCCACCAACCGAGAAGCCAGGCGGAGAGACTAACAGAGTTGCACAGGACTTGAAAGTCCCGATCAGATAGCTGGAGACCGCGGCTGCCGCTTCCTGTTCCTGAGCGTTGCACCGCATAGCCGTTTTAAATGCAAATCCGGAATATATGCATATGAGTAGAAACGTGCTGAGCGCAGTTCTGCTTAGCGTCCATCCGTCTTTGTTTCGACGACTTGCCTTCAAGCGGTGGGCCGGAGCAAGCCATATCACAAGTCGATCCCGAGGAGGGGCCGAAGATGCGGAAGCAAATGATGCATGAGGCGTTTGTATACATCGCGCTGGCATCGTCCTACACACAGAGCACGACGTCGGCAACGAGAAGGACCACGACCCGCTCGCTTCTGCAGGATGGCAGATGCATGGCAAAAGGTACGGCGCGCCTCGGCGTCGTCTGGGCCACCGACGATACCGCCACGAATATCTACGACGCGTGTCTCGTTCGACAATGACGCCTCACGCCTCACTCCCCCGTCTGTCCCGTTTGCAGCGTCTCCAAGCACCAGCAGCGGTCTACGCCCTCCATCGCTGCAGTCCCTCGTTTTCCAGCAATCTGCAAGCTCCTCTCTGCCATCCCTTGCGTCCCCCTCAAATTCCCATCTCCATGCACCATCCTTATCGCTCAACTACATCCCCGCGAAGTTCTCTCGACCGCACTCGCCAGGCAGTCGATTACATAACCGCAAGTCCGCTATCCAACAGCTGAAGACCTCACAACCAAGAGGAGGTGGACGAGCGGCATTTGCTCTCGCTGAGAGTCGTATGCCAGAGGAGGGCGATGAGGATTATGATGGTTGGATTACCGGGAAGGACGAGGGAAAGCCAAAGCCGCGGCTCCGATGGAATCGGTTCAAGTGGGCCTTGTTTGTCACCAACCTTTTGGTGAGTTGCAAGTCCCAAAATATATGGAACGGTCAGGGACTCACTCTATTCCTGTTCCTAGATGACGGCATATACCCTTACAGCCCTCGTCTTCCTCCTCCTCACGTGGTTCAATACATTGCCCGATGCCGACGTGATTCGCACGGCGAACCGTAGCGAGCTGATTATTAGCACCGTTGCTGCATCGCTGGGGTTGCTGACTTCTCTCATCGGCTGGTCCGGTATCCTACTCAACAACCGCGCGTTTCTCGCCATCTACTGCGTCCTCCTCTGGGTATCCTTCGCCTTCCTCTGCGCTCCGGGTTATATAACGTACAAACGTCGCGCCTTCAATCTCGAGGGGAAGATCAACTCCCAATGGAGTCGCGGGATCGGGGTTCAGGGTCGGCTGAAGATCCAGAACCAGCTCAAGTGTTGCGGTTACTATTCACCATTCGTGGAGGCGACAATCAGCCAGACGTGCTATGCGCGCAGTACACTTCCCGGATGCAAGGCCAAGTTCCTCAAGTTCGAGCGTACGGCGCTTGAGAACTGGTACACGATCGCGTTCGCCCTCGTGCCACTGAACCTTACCGCCATCGTCGTGAGCTTGCTCTGTTCGAACCACATCACGTACCGCTTTGGGAAGGGGATGATGCCGCAGGCGTACCGGTTGAACATGAGCAGCATGGCGGTGTTGATGGATAATTATGCCAAGTGCGTTCGTTTCCGGCATGGTGAACGGCCGCATGCTGACGATGATTGCAGTGTGCTTGCGGAGCAATACAACCTCCCTGCCTCAAGCTCCGACGAGGGGCTTCGTAGACCACGCACCGGCTCGCAAGGCCTTGACACACTCTACTACGACAAGTATGCTGACGGCCCGGCACCCAGCATCGGCGAGCAGAGCAAGAGTGACAGTTACGAGATGGAGGAGACCAAGAGAGTTACGGCGAGCTGACCGCATGCCCCGGGTCGCTCGTTGACTCGTCACCATGTTGTAAGTTACCACACTACAAATACCGTTCAGTTTAGTACGACGGACTCTTTGCACATTCTGGACTGGACTCGTTTACGCACTACATAACAGCCTCTGGGCTGATTGTATTGGTACATCGCACCATTGATAAATTATATACGCACGCATTGTAGCCCGCCTTCACCGAGAGACGCGTGACCTTTCGACTTGCCTGCTCGGCATACGCTGGGCGAAGAAGTGACAGGCAAAGCGGTCCGCCGCTGCCGGTCTTCTTATGAGAACCTCACGGGCCGAAGCATTCTCCTTGCCCATGACTTGTCTGCTCATTGTCGGTTGAGAAGAAGCCATGGGCTGTCATTAGTCCGAGGACGCATCATGTGCCTCGAGTCCCGCTCCGCCCGATGTCAGCCTGCTGCTCCCCAGCGCCGTCTCCGGCGTTTCCCCTTACGGCTACTCAGCTCTTTCTTGCATGCTGGGGCATTCCAATGTCACTCTCGAATACACATATATCAGAGGACCGGACATTAGCCCTCATGCGGGACCGTGAGCGATCATGCAGCTACTCGCCACCCTCTGCCTTGCAGCGCTGGGCACTGCGAGCGCTCTCCCTCGCGCCACGAACACCGGACCGCCCAAGTTCTCTTGGCCGCACACGCAGAACCTCCTAATCTTTGGCGATTCATACTCGTTCGTCCAGGGAACGAGAGGGTATGCGAACTACAGTTTTATCGGTGATGCCCTCGCTGTCGCATTCACGCCCGAGGAGCTGTTGAGTGATGAGATCATTGCCAAAAATGTACGCTGTCCTTCTCCTTGTTCGAGCCATTGGCAAGTCATACTGATTGTGGATGATATAGACAAGCTCGGATGGATCGAACTGGGCCGAGTTCTTGACCGGCTGCTACTCTGGCCTGCCAGCCAACTGTGCCCCGCACAAGCTGTGGGATTTCGCCTTCGCCGGCGCTGACATCACCAAGGCGATCCTCGCTCCGCATCACAGCTGGACGCTGCAGATGATCGACTCGGTCAATCAGTGGGCGAAGTATGCAGCGGATGTGTTGCAGTTGAGTGGAGAGGACACGCTGGTTGCATGGTGGATTGGGTGAGTCGGCTGCGCTAATCGGTGGTGATCGCGCTGACTGATGAGGCAGGATCAACGACACAGGAGACAGCGCAGGTTTCACAAATGTAAGCCGACTAAGTTTTCCTAATTTTGATTGCTTTGATCTGAGACCAGGATACAGATAACTAACTGGCGCGCATACTGGGAAGCAGAGATGTCGGCCTACTTTAGCGCCGTCTCGCTCGTGCACTCCAAAGGGCTCAACAACCACCTCTTCATCAACGTCCCTCCCGAAGAGCGCAGCCCTGCATGGGTAAACGACAATCCCGGCGCTCCAACACTCAAGGTGCACATCGATCTGTACAACGAGGTTCTCGCCGAGTCGATCGCCAAGTGGAAGGGTGAGAATGGGGACGTCAATGTGTTCACGTTCGATGCCCATGGGTGGTGGAATTCCGTGCTGGATAGCTATATGATGTACGGATTCAAGAACATCACCGGGTAGGTCGAGGGGCGTTGCACGCTATGATAGACTGCTAACCCGTATGATAGGTACTGCGAGTGTACGGACGATAGCTACTTCTGGTATAATACGGGACATCCGGTCGAGAAGGTGCACAAATTGCTAGCGGCCGACATGGAGAACAAGCTGTTGGAATGGAGCGCATGATGGCGTACGATCAGCAAATCCAAACCATCATCTTGTATTCATGTGCTTGCGTGGGAGGGTGGTTCTTAGCAGGTGGAGCTCTCCTAATCAGAACCCCCTGAAGTGCTTCTTTGCCCATATCTTTGTCACTCAGAAGACGCGACGGACTCTCTTTCTCACACTGCTTGAATATCACTTGACTGCGGTATAAATATGGCTGGTGACCGTCCTCGGTTCCGCAGTCGACTAACGACTCCCGCGTCCGAAACTCGAACTGATAAACTGATAAACTGTTGAACTCTTGAGCTTAAACTCCTTAACCTGAACTACAATGCCTTCCTACGTTGTTGCAGGCGCGTCGCGTGGTCTGGGCGTGCGTACTGTACACTGTACACCGGTCTATCGAGGGCTGACGCGATCGATTTGGATGTTCAGCTCGAGTTCGTAAAACAGCTGCTCGCGAAGGGAAACCTGGTGTTCGCGATCGCCCGCACTCCTGATAAGGCAGCGGGCTTACAGGCGCTCAAGGGCGACAAGAACTTGTACATCCTCAAAGGCGACATCACCAAGCCAGAGGATATGAAGGTGAGCATATGCTTCATCTTAGGGAGAGGGCGCCGGTGTTGATCATAGGAAGGCTGCGGCGGAAGCGACCGCCAAGATCACTGGCGGATCGATTGACGTGTTGATCAACAACGCCGCGTACAGAAGCTACGACGGCAACTATAATGCGATCGACGATTTGTATGTTGTCTTGTTACGTCTCCCTTTCCTTCTGACACCCACGTCCAGCGAGTCTGATGAACTCCTCATCCGGTCGTTTAACAACAACTGGAATACGGACGTCGTCGGCGTCGTGCTCACCACGAACGCGTTCATTCCTCTCCTCGCCAAGGGGCAGCTGAAGAAGGTGCTCACGCTCAGCTCTGGCCTTGGCGACCCAGCATTCAACCTCGAGACCGAGTTTGAGTGGTGTGTTGCGTACTCGGTGGCGAAATGCGCGCTGGAGATGGTCAACATCAAGTACGCTGGTACGTAGCGGACACGTGTTCTTTCCGGAGTTTCTTGTTGACAGTGGGATAGCCAAGTATAAGAAGGAGGGCTGGCTGTTCCTCGCCATCTCCCCCGGGGTGGTCAGCACTGCCGAAGAAGCTCGTGTGTCCCTCCCTCTCCTCCTTCCCTAGCCCCTCTCACGCCCCACAGCCCCTGCCGACGTCCTCCCCAAGCTCCAAACGATGGCCGGACAGTTCAAGCAGGCCGCGCCGCACTGGACGGGGCCGATCACGCCCGCGGACAGCGTGAGTAAGATGCTGGCGATCTTGGATAAGACGGGACCGGACATGAGCGGCAAGTTCATCAGCCATCTTGTGAGTCTGATGTGTACTTCTTCTTGAGCAGGGCGGAGCTGATGGGCGATGTAGGGGAACAGGGAGCAGTGGCTGTAAGCCGAATAGTCGGACCTGCGAGAACCGTCCCCCAGTTGCTTCAAACATCGTGCAATACGACGCTGGTGACGAAGAGAATTGTCAGGGACTGTCTCCCGGTTGTCAGATCCATGCTGGCCGTTGAGCGCATTCGCAATTGCTCTTGGCGCCAGGAGTTGACGCAATCTCGTTCACTTGTTCATCTTGCATACACCTCCTCGCAGGAAGCAGTGCGATTGGGGTATTTCGTCGACAAGACCCGGGATAGAGCCAGTGCCGGTCAAGCTCATCACAGCATAGAAGCTGATGACCAAGTTGTTGCGCGCAATTGACCATAGGCGTGCTGATCTAGGGAGCGTCAGTGGGAGCATTGGAGGATCAAGACCGCGGGACGTACATCGTGCAGCCACGCCGAGCAACACAAGTAGCCCTGCCTCCTAGTCACCCTCCTGCTCTACATCCAATCCGATGTCTGTGATATCCTCTCCTGCCTCTTCATACTCCACCCATACGATCTCCGAGCACCCCCCGCACTCGAGCAGATGCAGATCTGCCTCCATATCCGCCTGCCTGATCTTGTACAGACTGCTGCACCTAGTCACCCACCCAAAGCGTAAGCACACCAGACCCAATTAATGGGCAGAGAACGACGCACCGGCACGCATATGTCCACACTTCTCCTTTATCATCCACGGACATGTTGAACTCGTCTAGGGAGACGACCTCGGCAGGACGGCGGATCTTCGTCTCCAGCAGGTCTTCTCTCGGCGCAGCGCCACTCGCCTCGTCCCTCAACCGCTCATCGTACTCGTTTCTCCGCTCCATGGAGGAGAGCGTCGCATATGCTACCGTCAAGCGGCCAGTATCGACCGTCTCTGGTTGTGGGAGCGTAAGAGATGCGCCGTTCGGCGGGCTGGCAGAGCGGGACGCGGGCGTGCGACGCTTGTCGGGGTGATGCTGCAGCACCAGCCGGTGATACGCATGCTTTATCTGCTGCGGGGTCGCATTCGGGAGTACGCCGAGGAGGCTGTAGTAGGATTGATATGGGTCCGAGAAGGGCGTGGTGGTGGTCATCCCATTGGTGAGGCGTGAGGCCTACGCTGAGCAGTCATGACAGGCGAGCGCGCCTCAAAAAGTTCCCTTAGTCACAGTCTGATTCAAAACGCCATTTTCGGTCAGCATCCATGTGACACAATACGACGTGCCGAAATGAAAGTGCAGGTGCCATGTCATTCATTGCATGAGGAGCACTCTCAGTGTCCACAGGTAAGCACGCAGCGTAAGATCATAGCTGATGGTTAACAATCTGACCGCAAAGATAGACGCGTGAAACTAGGGCTGGGAGGAATCGCTGCATCAGGGTCCATGCAGCTGCATGCAGCTGCATGCAACTGCGTCGGGCATGCCTGCCGCGCAGCTTGTTTTGCACTACTACATGACTCTTTAGCCTAATTCACAAAATTAAAACTCATTATGCAAGCCTAGGGCTACTTGAGTGTGTGCAAGCTAAGAAAATAACTAAATTCAGGCACTGGCTCTGAAGTATTTCCCTGAACTCTGCAGATTTTGGTGGATTTTGGCTTGTTTTGAGCTGAGCTGCTTCAAAAGTTGGTCAAAATGGTAGCTAAAAACAGGACATACTCCAATTGGACTCAAATAAACAAAGTTGATTATGGAGCTAGACAGCTTGTATGATTGCAATGCTGGGAAATGGGCCAGGAATACTATTGCTTAGGGCAGGACCCTGGGGGGAGCTGCATGCAGCTGCATGCAGCTGCGTCGGGCTGCTGCAGACACAGCCACTAAGATTGGGTGTGAAAAACATGCAGCGAGCACCAAGGTCTGAATAATTCCAATATTGGAAAGTTAATTATCCATTTATTATTACCACCATATATTGCTTTAATATTGATTAAAGCTTCATTGTCAAAAACATTTGCATTTGTGGCTGCAGCACATCGATGCAGTTGGATGCAGCTGCATGCGGGTCCAATGCAGCGAAATATCCCTACCCGTGAAACTACCGTGCGGTCTCTGATTGTACATCCGGCGGGATGTTCTGCTTAGCACGCGTGGAGCAACTCAACCGAGATCGTCAGTTGTGGCCTTGCTGGTTTGCCCGTCCGTCCTCTCACCCCGCTTGCTGTCCGACGTTCTTGGACGCGACCTTCACAGCGATATCGACTATCAAGCTCGATGATGCATGCGATGGCGACGCAGGACGTCCTCCGCGTCCGCGGGTCCACACCGCCGAGTTGCAGATAAGAGGCAGCTAGTGGCGTTGAGCAGCGTGCTTGTAACGGATGACAGTCGGGGTCGTCGTCCTTAGCCGGTGCGCCTGCTGCTGCTGGTTCATGCCCACTGAACTCTGACCGCTTACTGCGCACAGCACCCGCTGCTGTCTGCCTCGGAACTGCCTTCCTGATATTCTGAACAATCCGTCACGCGACTCGACATCCGAACGTCTGTCAAGCATTGGTACTGCGCCCGGCAAGCAACAACAGCGTCACGATACCAGCAAGTGCTGCTGCCCTGCCGCGTACCCGGATAGCAAGTTCGGCGTTTAGCATGGGCTGATTTCGACCATGGAGTGGGTGAAGCGATGTGACGACGTTGACAAGGTGAGCCTGAATCAACTCGTTGACCCCGACCTGTGTTCATCGACAAAGCAGATGCACGCCGGCACTCGAGAGACGCTGTTCTGCCAATGGGATGACGCCTCTGCGGAGCTGTTATGGGTCTCGACCTGCGTACCGAGCTGCTTAGGAGACCAGCGTCGGGTGTTGTCCAGGTGTTTTCACTTCTTCCCATCTTCTCACGCGCTTGATGCTGATGCCCGTTCTTGCATAGATACTCAGCCTGTGATTCCCTCTCTCGTTACCACACCTATCGGAGATGGTGAGCGTGGAAACGAGCGCTGTACGGTAATTGAGGGCGCGGAGGAATGTATTCATTTACGTATCGAAGGTGTGAACGACGCATCGTGAACCGATATTGGAGAGGACCAGAGAAATCGTGACTGCCTGGACTAAGGCGCCGCGTTTTGAATGCCCAGCTTGTTACCGGCGGTCGTGGGTGATGAAGGGCTCAGGGTGGGCGGGGAATGTTGAGGAAATGTGGAGCAGGTGTCTGCCGTGCGGTCAGGGCGATAAGAGGCGGTGCGTTCACTCCCATCATGGACCACGTTGCGTACAACTGCTACTGAGTACATACCATTCACGAATGCCATCTATGACTGAAGCATGCAAGAGTGAACATGGACGCTTAGCACATGTATAAGCGGAATCGACGACCTCACTCTACCGCCTCCATCGGCAATGCAGCCAGTGATTCCAAACAATACTCAACATCCTCCACCAAACCGAGCTCCTGATAGATGGCCCTGGCTCTTATCAGCTGTAACCTTGCTTCTTCATAGCGCTGCTGAACACGCAAGGCATTGCCACGTAACTCACTGCACTCTGCCATTCCAGCGCGATTACCGATGTCAAGGAACTCTACCTCTGCTATCTCCAAAAGAAGGATGCCTTCTTCCAATCAATGTTGTTGCAACAGGATGCGGCCGACGGACGTCGTGCATTGCGCCACCCCAAGCGGGTCGCCGATCGCCTCGAACGCCAACTTGGCGTGCTCCAGCATTGCCATCGCCTCGGTGTATCGACACTGCATGCGCAAGACGTCAGCCAGACTGTGCGTGCACTGCGCCGCGCCAAGCGGCTCTCCGATCGCCTCGAACGCCAACTTGGCCTCCTCCAGTATTGGCACCGCTTCCGTGTATTGAGACTGCATACGCAGGACGTCGCCCAGGATTTGCGTGCACTGCGCCGCGCCCAGCGGGTCGCCGATCGCCTCGAATGCCAACTTGGCCGCCTCGAGCATTGGCACGGCCTCCGCATATCGAGACTGCATACGCAGGACGTCGCCCAGGCTTCGCGTGCACTGCGCCGCCCCAAGCGGCTCGCCGATCGCCTTGAGTGCCAACCTGGCCTCCTCCAGGATTGCCGCGGCCTCCGCATATCGACACTGCATACGTAGGACGTCGCCCAGGCTTTGTGTGCACTGCGCCGGCCCACGCAGATCGCCGAACGTCTGGAACGCCAACTTGGCGTCCTCCAGCATTTGCACCGCCTCGGTATATCGTGACTGCATGCGCAAGACGTCAGCCAGGCTCTGCATGCACTGCGCCGCGCCAAGCGGCTGGCCGATCGCTTCGAACACCAACTTGGCCTTCTCCAGCATTGCCATCGCTTCCGTGTATCGGGACTGTATAAGCAGGACGTCGCCCAGTCTTTGAGTGCACTGCGCCGCCCCGATCGGCTTGTTGATCGCCTCGAATGCCAACTTAGCCTCCTCCAGCATTGGCGCAGCTTCCGCGTATCGAGACTGCATGTACAGGACGTCGCCCAGGCTTCGCCTGCACTCCGCCGCGCCATGCCGGTTGCCGATCGCCTCGAAGGCCAACTTGGCCTCCTCCAGCATTGGTACCGCTTCCGTGTATGGGGACTGCATACGTAGGACGTCGCCCAGGCTTTGCGTGCATTGCGCTGCCCCAAGCGGGTCGCCGATCGCCTTGAATGCCAACCTGGCCTCCTCGAGCATTGCCGCGGCCTCCGCATATCGACAGTGCATGCGCAAGAGGCTGCCCAGGCTCTGCATGCACTGCGCCGCGCCAAGCGGCTGGCCGATTGCTTCGAACACCAACTTGGCCTCCTTCAGCATTGCCATCGCTTCCGTGTATCGGGACTGCCCACGCAGGATGTTGCCTAGACTTTGCGTGCAACGCGCGGCCCCAAGCGGCATGTCCATCGCCACGAACGCCAACTTGGCCTCCTCCAGCATTGTGATCGCTTCCGCATCTCGACACTGCGATTGGAGGACGTTGCCGAGGCGTCGCCTGCATTCAGCAGCGGCATGACGATATTGTGTCATGTCCAGTCTTCTCTGTGCTTCTGCAAGTAATGCTGTCGGATCACCGCAATTACAAATTTGAGAGAAGTATACAACCTCTGTCGTCGCTGAAAACAGATGAGGGATGTTGTCGCCATCAGGAGGTGCTTTCCAGAAGTGGACCAGTATGGAATTGATGTTGCCGAATTCGACGGAGAGAAGTTGGACGCTGTCCTTTCCGTTCCTGCTTCCAATGTCATGGGCTCGGGAACAGAGCCCCATGAAGAAGTCTCGCAGTTCGTCCAGGGATCGGCCGTCGGGAGGTCTCCGCAGCAGAATGACGTCCCGAATCGGCGATAACACCTTCAGTCTTCCGTTACGGTCGAACGCGAGTGCGACTTGTTGGAGCGCCGACGCTGCTGGAAGGAGAGCGTCGCTCATAGATGGCACTATGTCTTCCAGTGCCTCTATGGCCGCACCGTCGGGCAGTAGACATATGAGGGAGAGAAGCTCCCGAGCACCGGGTTCTTCCAACAGTATCTTCGACGCGAGCGACAGTTCAATCGACACTTGAAGACTGCCGAGTCGACCGCCCCCTCCAACCTTCATCAGCTTCGCAGCCGACTTTTCATATGAAGCCAGAAGTTGTGTTGGTGTAAAGTACTTCCCTTGGTGTGCCATCAGCCAGATGGCGAGCGGAAGTCCGTCGAGTCGGCCCAGCAGCTCATCAAGCTTCTTGTCCGTCTTCCGAGCTATTTCGGTCCAGATTTTGTGTGCTGCGTCCAGAGACAGCGTATGCATGGCGTCGAAACCCTCCCATTCCACACCAACCGGAGGCAAATCCCCTCGCATAGTTATCATGAGGGACAGTCCAGGGAGCTGTGCGAACTCTGCCAGCAGCTGATGGACGTGCTCTCCGTCCTCCGAGTAGACTGCGGTTTCCAGGTTATCGAGTATGAGCAGGAAGCAGCGTCGTGACCGTAAATAGCGGAACAGAGACGTCCGAGCGTCCGAGTCGTGTGGTAGCCCCAAGGCCAGGGCAAGCTTTTGGATGATGCCTTCCGCGGTGCTCGTACTTTCGCAGCTGACGAAGAGGATGTCTCGTCCGTACTTTGTGCGGACGTCGCCATCGTTGATCGCTGTGACAGCGACGGACGTCTTGCCGATGCCACCTGTGCCGAGCAGAGGAATTCGGCTGGCTCGATCACGAAGCAGCAGTTGCACGATACTCGCCACCAATTCGTCTCTTCCGAAGAAAACAGCCGGCTTCGGCGGTATTTCAGGGTGCTTTGCATCGCTATTCGAAGGTGTCTCAGTGTCTGTTTGCTCGCGTTTACAGCACGCTCTTACAGTGAGGAAGCATACAGGCCAGCAACTTGCTCGACCATTGTAATACGAACCTCCTAACATGATGTTAGTGTCGAGGACAGCAGAGACCAGGAATGTTGCTTACCACGACCTTCAGCCTCATTGCATCCAGATCCTCGATAAACTTGAGGATCGCGTCTTGCCGTTCTGTTCCGACCTGTTCTTTCATCTCAACCGGCTTTTGAAGAAAGTGTGCAATATCCGATGCCAGCCTGTGTAGATGCAGTGAGCGACCGCTGCTTGCGAGTAGATGGAGGCCGGAAGTCCGTACCTGACCAGTGCTGGGAAGACTGATTTTGCCGTCGCGTCTCCGATCCCTTGCCCCCGCACATCCGACGACATCCTATTCAGGACGTGATCCATGACGAATATAAGGTTGGCCATGAGCTTTGTGCAGTCCCGTTGTTGCTCTTTGATAATCTGATAACATGAAGGGATGAGCAGGCACGAGGACTAGGATGAAGTACGGCGTACATCCCAAATGCCAACCATTTGCAGGACCATCCTCTTCACTTTCCCCTGTTCAGGGCCCGGTGCCGCAGCTGCCTTCTGCTTTAAGCGCTCCACATCGACATTGAGCTTCGCTATCTCTTCATCGAGGCTTGGGGAACTGGCGCTCATCCTGGCGGAAGGCGAGGACAAATTCCGCCAATACGGTGAAGGGCGCTTGACGCCCGTCGATCCGCGAGAATCGATGGAAGCAGAGAGGCAGAAACGAGGCGAGTTGGTGGCTCGCACAACCAGCAGGGCGCTACTAAGGGCAATCGTGCGGAAGGGTTATTGATAGGCGGGTCCCAACGTTGGAGTTGAGCAGCAAGAGATGAGAGGCAGGACGGAAGAGAACGACAAAATGTAGCGCGCTTATTATGCTGAGCAACAGACCGCACGAGATAGCAGTGACACAACCGGAAATGAGCGCGCACTCCCGGCACAGAGAAGCGTTGCTGCGCTGGGCGATGCCGGCGGCTGCGTCCCTGAGCCCTAAGCCGCTCCCGTATTTCCGTGAGATTGTAGGCCACGTGCCACGTTCATGAGCTGGCACTGAACTTTCAATTGGCAATTTGGTAAAACGACATGATTCGAACCAGAAGGAGGGGCAAGGCTAGGCGAGACAGCAAAAAAGGGCAATGAACTACGCCATGCTGTAGGTTGGGACCTGGGCGCCAAAATAAGCACGAAGGGCGTGGGGCTGTGCTGTAGACCCTTTCCCTCTACCAATCCCGAGACCGTCACCCAAGGGCCCTCCCTACCATCAGACCCATCCAGACTCACGTCACGATAACCGGGTCCACCTTTGGAATAACACTACCTGTCCCACCGTCCCACTGAACAATCCGCGCTCTGCAACTGTTTCGCACGGTCCGCTGCAACATAGCACACGTCTTCCTGCTTTGCGCGTTCATCCTCTTACTGCGCGTCCTGCCCTTCGCTCATGGTCCCGACCCAAGCACAGAGATCGAATATCAAGCACAGGCAAGCGGTCGTCCGCGTGCCGGATTCGTGATTGCCGCTTTGCTGGCGGGAGTAATGCGTCTGAGCAGCACACTCTTGTTGCGGTATTGTCTCGTATGTCATTGCATGAGGGGAGGTACCCGCTACCACGCTGCACAAGATCATGGCTGTCGGTAACCAATCTGATTGCAATATAGACACGTAGAACTACGGTCTCTAATTGTACATTCGTCCAAAGACCCCTGTGCCAGTGTATGTCGTGCGAATCAAAAATCGAATGGGCCTGACTTGTGAATAGAGATATAACAACATAATAATGAGAGGCGGCAACCAAGAATGCGCGTGATCAAGAGCATACAATAAGGGGTAGGCCGGTATGATATTGATAAATATCGAAAAGAAGTGGTGGTGATGTGCTGCGTATGCTGAACCGCTGTGAGGCTGCATCGCAGACATATGAGGAGGCCAAGGCGACATTCGACACAATCGGGAACCGCCGTGGTGCAGCGCAATGCACGCAAGGAGTGGGTAGAATGCAGACAAGATGGAAAGGTCGAAAAGCGCGTTTCTTTTAGTTTTGACGACATAGGTCGCATGCTGCAGAGTCTCTAGCGGCCGAGCGGGATGCGAGACTTCTTTGATTCAGTGGGCGTGACCGGGGGGTTGGACGTCGTTTCGGCGCCCCCGGCGGCATCTTTCAGGTTGTTGCTGCTGCCGAACCAGCTCAGTCGCAGGGACGGCTTGTTCATGCTCAGCTTTCTCTTGGGCTTTGGCGGTTCGACGGCCTTTGTATCTCCAAACGACCGGTTTGGGCTCGCCGGCGCTGACATGAACGCCGTCGGCGGCAGAGGGAGAGATGAAGACATGCTAGGCGGGACGGGTAAAGGCCCTGTCCGATCTGCACGCTCATCCGATGAGGTAGTCGACGAGTTGTCGATCGACGCGTCCGGATCCGTCGTATCCGAGGTTGCGTTGCTCAGCGCAGGCGGCGGCACATAGTGATGCCTGCGAACAGGCGGTTCGAACGAAGGCGGGACATCAGGCGCGCCGGTGATATCGATCACGTCGCTCACGACGGCATACTCGTCGTCTTCTTCCGACTTGCCGCCAGCGGTGGACGGCCGGTCCTTCTTTCCGATCCGCTGGTACCACTTCTTCTCTCCGCTCTTTTCGTGCGAGTCGTCGCGGGACATCCTCCTCCCGCGCTTTTCGACTCCGTTCGTCTCTTCCATCGGGCGCAAGCTGAGCGGGCCGTTGGACAGCTTGCCACCCGCCGTCGACGGACGCTTGCGGTGCATGGCCGGCCGCGGCTTCGGCTCGACGCTCTGCGACCTGAGGGGCGTGTCCTCCGTCGGGGATTGTGAAATGACCGCAATCGGCATGTTGGACGACGCGCGGGAGGAGGGCGATATGGGAGTGGCCATAACCGGGATGGGCGAGAGAGGCGGGGAGAGCATGCCCGACGTGTGCGCGCTCGGCGCAGCCAGGCTCTGGAGGGGGGTGAAGAACCCCGGGCTCTGCTGCATTGGCGCGAGCTCTTCAGCAGGTTCAGGTGTGCGGGGCGGGGCGGTCTCCTGCACGCGCTCGAGGCTGCCGGGGAGGGACGGGCGGCGCTGGTCCGAGATGCCCAGGCCGATAAGGGCGCCTGGGCTGTCGGGCCCGTTGATGGGCGACATCGGGAGCGGCGGGAGGGCAGGCACGGGCGGGGTGGAGTCCTCTGCACGCAGGAGCGGCGTCGGCGTTGCGGAGGGAGTGCTGTCCTCCCCTTCGCGCTTCTTCTCCTTGCCTATCCTGTTCGCGAGCCAGGAAGCGGCGTCTTTTCCTCTAGACGACGGACGGGCCTTGAGCCCCGGCGCGGCGGTCATTGGCGGCAAGCCTTGTCCTGGCGGGGGCGCAGCAGTGATCGGGGATGTCATCATCCCCCCCGCAGGCGTAGATTGTTTGTCGATCTTTGACTGCGAGTGCCTCAGCGTGCGTGAGAAGAATCCGCCATTCTGCTCCCTATTCCCAGGCGTGGGCATCGTCAGCGGGCCCGCGAGCGAGCGGAGCGAGTTGAGCGTGGTGGAGGGGTCGAATTTGGGCGTGGCGGGGATATCCAGCTTGAGCCCTTTCTTGCCCCCTTGGGCCGGGGTGGGGGTGGGGGGAGCCGGGGTGGGCGAGGGTAGGGGGACGAGGGAAGCTGCTGCCTGTGCCTGGCTCGTCCCCGCATAAGGCGTGTACACGAGCCCGTGGTCCGCAAACTGCTTGTCTGAGCTCCATTCGGGCGGGAAGGCAGGCGGGGGAATCGTCGTCCGCGGCGCATTGTCTTGGTGCAGCCGGTCAGGCAGGCCAAGCGCGTGCACGTCAATGTCGACCGCTTGGTAGAAGAGGACGTAGCCCTGGCCGCCGGGCGCGTCCCCAAAGTACTTCATAATGTCGGATTCTTTGATCACGTCCACCGTGTCGTCATCGAAGAGGACCCACTTGCCCTGGGTGCGCACGACGGTCACATAGTGCCCATGGGCGAGGCCGCTGGGAAACAACCGAATCAGCACAGCAACAGCAACACACAGCCCGGGCGACTCACGCGCCAATATGTACGACAATGGCAAACAGCTCGTACAGCCTGTCCGGGTTCTGCGCATCGTCGCTCGTGTCAAACAAACGCAGCTCGAGCGGGAAGGCGACGCGGTAGGTGAGCTTTGTCGGGCGGATGTTGCGGTTCGCGTCCTCGATGTACTTGAACCGCTTCAGGTGAAGCGCGAGGATGTTGGGCAGCGTCTTGACTTTCATCCTGCGCATACAGTCAGCACGAATCCACCTCCACCAAGGGGCAGAAATACGCACCGTTTCTCCGCATCGCAGTACTCGTTACAGTGATCGCACCTGAACCGGTTATCCTCGAGGAGCATCTCGCCCTTGCTAAACTCTCTGAGGCAGGCGGTGACGCTAGAATTAGGCTCGATATCGATCGACAAGTCCAAGAACGTCTCGTCCCGGTGGCTGACCGTGTTGCACGACAGGCAGCGGGTCTCGTTCGTCAGCTGGCCCTCAAAGAGGCTCTGGATGAGCGTGGGCCGGTTGGAAGGGAGCGGGCGCGGGCCGACGCGCGGAGGGGTCGCCGGCGGGGAACTGGCAGGCGTGGCGGAGGTGTAGGTGGGCGGGCCGGAGCTGTCTGTCGATGCGTGCGCGAGGGAGCCGCCGTCCTCCACCCCCGGGACCGGGGCGGCGTTGCCGTTCGCCAGGGAGTGGCCGTTACCCTTGTATGCGCCGCCGTTCAGCGCGAGCCTCTCCTTCTCCTTCCTCTCGATGTCCTCCCATCGCGTGCGGTTCTCGTCAATGTCCTCTGCGACCCTGTTCAGGAGATAGTTGAGAAACTCGTGCGCGTCCTGGTGCTGACTCGTGCGAAAGTCCACGTTCTCCTTCTTGAGCGCGGCGATGAACGCGCTGGGGGAGACCATGCCCTTCTCCTGTGTGTTGAGGGAGATGTGGAGGAAGAGGGCGCGGAGGGCGGAGAAGATGCTCGGCGGGAGCCGGTGAAGGCTCTCGATGCTCCTCATTACCTGCTGTGCATCTGCTGCAGGCTCGGCAGTCGCGCCGGGGGAGAGAGCGAGTGCGGGGGAGGGGTCGGTAGGCGTGCCAGGGACGGCGGACAGCGAGAGCGGCGCGGTCGAGTTTTGTCTTTTGAAGCTGAGCTTTGGTCCGCCCATACCGGGCTGGACGGGCTTGGGAGTCGCTGTGGGCGGGGCGGCGCCCGGTGTGGGGGGGACGGGATCCTTTGGCGGCGGGGAGGGGAGGGCGACTTGGGCTGGGAGGGAGGCGATTGGGATCTCGGGGAGGGGCCGGCCGTCCGGCGTGACGCATACTAGGTCGCGGAACGGCTGGCAGAAGTAGAGCGCTTGGAGGACAGAGTTGGCGTAGCTGTGGTTTGTCAGCGGGAGTGCATACACGTCGTTAGCAGAGAGAGACGTACCAGGTGTTGCCAAACTGCACGACGAGGGGAGGGAGGATTAGTAATGCACTTGTGTAGAGAGAGGGAGGGAGAGAGAGCGCACATTCTCCATTCCAAACATCTTGCTCGCTGCGTCGCTGGGCGTCTGCTCGCCGGGGATTGCGACTGCGGGCGGGGGCGCCGGCTCTGCCTGGCCGACGCCCATCCACTTGAGCAGGGACATGCTGCTGCTGCTTCTGCTGTTGCCTACGTCCGCCGATGAGGATGAGGACTGCTCGTGTCAGCGAGACTCGGAGGGGACGATAAGCTCGAGTTGATTGCGATTGCCTAATACGGGTTATGGTGCAGAAGGTGCCGGGGCTGCGGCGGCGGCGGGGAGTGGGCTCGGCGGGGGAGGGGGAGGCGTAGTGGTAGCAGTGGTGGGAAGCAGGGTGCGGGCGGGGGTGCTTTGGGTGCTCCCGGTGTGCAGCGGTACTAGTGCAAGCACCGGCCGGAGCGCATACACTGAATAGCGCGCACGAGTAGGGCACCGCCGGGGCGCGCGAAACGAAAGCGGCTCCAGCACGCAACACACGAAAACGGGGAATGCTCCGGGGGGCGAATCACCAATTGCTTCCGCTCACTTTCCTCCTCCTGCACCACACACTCGGCTGAAGAAGCCGAGGGGGAAGGGAGCAAACAGGCACAGGCACCCGGACCCCATCTCTCCTACTTCCACTCCCACAAACAGCGCAGGTGCTGCCGTCCACCGGGTACGGTTCTCCCCACCCCCACCCTGACTCCAACAGAGAGGCGCAATATAACGTACAAACACCCAACTGACACCTAATCCCGTGCAGGTTTGCATATTCGACATTCCAGCGCACGAGCGCCCGCGCCCCGCCCACTCCCCACAGGCCTATTACAACCCAACCCAACCCCTCCAATCCGTCGTGCCAGGGCGAGCCAGCACACCTAGCACTGGGTGACGTCAAGCATATATTTGAGGCATTTCCCGCCCTCAACGGGGATTAATTCGCCCCTGCGGTGCCCCTTGCGCCCCGCGTGCTCCAACGAACCCGGCAGCGCGGCACGGCATGCATAGGGCCGGGATAATTTGCCTCCACGCGCGATGCACCCTCGTTCTTCATTTGCGAGCAGCCGCACGGTTAACACAATTTACTACTGATTTCGAGATGTTGTCTCTACGGAACGGGCGCAGGAATCTAGAATTCCTCTCGCATGCATCCCCACAGCCTGCTGCAAAATCCAAATCCTCTGACTCCTCCTGCCTCGGTGCCATTCACCCGACAACCGACCCGTGCCGCCCCACAACGCAGCTCAGGGCGCAACACTGCCACCCGTCACCCGTCATCAGTTCACCCGGAGGCACAGCGCCGCGCGTCCCTGTCCAATCCCCGCCGCCGGCCCGGCCCCCTGAGCTTTGCCACAAATCTCCCGAAGGCGCTCATCAGTCACGTCCACGTCCACGTCCGGGAGCTGAGCTGAACCAAAGTGTGGGGTAGGGACCATACGCCGCTCCGATCATGTGCCCGTCTGCCTTTGTACGCCTCTTAGGGCCCCGTTCGGCGACCGGATTGAGGGACTTCGCTCTCGCGAGAATGCAGTGGGATGGAACGAAATAAGAGAAAGATGTCTGAGCTCTTTTCAGGACTGATGAGCCTTTTCCATCTCTCGGGTCCAGATGGCATCGTTCACGTATCCCATCTCTGGGACGAACGGGTGCTTAGGCTGTCGATGTCTGCAGAAGTGCCTTTCTGGGAAACAGCCCTGCATCGACACCATCAATAACATCATTGACTTCCACTTCGGTTCTGTTCCCCTTGGCAGTTCGCGCGCGTCGACCCCGGACCAGTCATCCGCCTACCGAAACGCAAGAGCGGGACAACCCTCTCCCGCCTCTCTGCGTACCCGGCCATCGGCCCAAAGCTCCCAAAGAGGCCAGCGCCGCCCCCATTCTTCAATCTTCCCATCATTCTTGTGCACGCTGATGGGCTACCTTTCCCCGGGCCTGGGGCAATCGGAAACCCTGGAGGTTCCGAGGTTTTCCCGCGGGCCGGGAGGATGCTGGCTGCTGCACCCTCTTGCGCACGACCGGGACGGGTTCGCGGGTGTTTTGCCAGGTTGGGAGGGTGTGGTGTGCTGGCGGCAGGATTAGTTGTAGTTGGGTCCTGGGACGCGGAAGGATGGTCGGAGAGAACAGAGATCGACTTAAGCCGCCCGGGCATAGCCACAAATTGCACTCGCCTTGTGCTCGGCAATCCCCGAGCGGACGTGATCCGACTTTGAAGCGCAACGCTTAACCAGAAAACAAAGCTTATGTTCTTATTCTTAATTCGGACTTTGACTATTTATTTAGTTTACGAAAGGTTTATTGAGTGGTGGGTGCTGTTCGATTCAAAGGACGGTTCTCCGTAGACACGGTTCTCGCAGGTCGGACTATTCGGCTTACAGCCACTGCTCCCTGTTTCCCTACATCACCCATCAGCTCTGCCCTCCTTAAGAAGCATGCACGAGACTCACAAGATGGCTGATAAACTTGCCGCTCATGTCCGGTCCCGTCTTATCCAAGATCGCCAGCATCTTACCGACGCTGTCCTCGGGCGTGATAGGCCCCGTCCAGTGCGGCGCGGCCTGCATGAACTGTCCGGCCATCGTTTGGAGCTTGGGGAGGACGTCCGCGGGGGCTGTGGAGTATGAGAGGGGTTAGGGAGCGGGATGGCGGAGGGACGTACGAGCTTCTTCGGCCGTACTGACCACCCCGGGCGAGATAGCAAGGAACAGCCAGCCCTCCTTCTTATACTTGGCTATCCAACTGTCAACAAGAAACTCCGGAAAGACAGGTGTCTGCTACGTACCAGCGTACTTGATGTTGACCATCTCCAGCGCGCATTTCGCAACCGAGTACGCGACACACCACTCAAACTCGGTCTCGAGGGTGAAGAACGGATCGCCGAGGCCAGAGCTGAGCGTGAGCACCTTCTTCAGCAGCCCCTTCGCGAGGAGAGGGATGAACGCGTTCGTGGTGAGCACGACGCCGACGACGTTCGTGTTCCAGTTATTGTTGAACGACGTGATGAGCGCTTCGTCGGACTCGCTAGACGTGCGTGTCAGAAGGAAAGGGAGATGTGACCAGACAACATACAAATCGTCGATCGCATTATAAGTGCCATCGTGGCTGAGGTACGCGGCGTTGTTGATCAACACGTCAAGCGATCCGCCCGTGACCTTGGCTGTCGCTTCCGCTGCAGCCTTCCCATGATCAACATCCGCGCCCTCTCCCTAGGATGAAGCATATGCTCACCTTCATATCCTGCGGCTTGGTGATGTCGCCTTTGAGGATGTGCAAGTTCTTGTCGGCCTTGAGCGCCTGCAAACCCGCTGCCTTATCCGGCGTGCGGGCGATCGCGAACACCAGGTTGCCCTTCGCGAGCAGCTGCTTTACGAACTCGAGCTGAACATCCAAATCGATCGCGTCAGCCCGCCATACAGTGGTGCATGGTGTACAGTACGCACGCCCATACCACGCGACGCGCCTGCAACAACGTAGGAAGGCATTGTAGTTCTTTAGGTTCAGGTTAAGGAGTTTAAGATTAAGAGTTCAAGAGTTCAAGAGTTTATCAGTTCGAGTTTGGGACGCGGGAGTCGTTAGTCGACTGCGGAAACCAGTGCGGTTACCAGCCATATTTATACCGCAGTCAAGTGATATTCCAGCAGTGTGAGAAAGAGAGTCGGTCGCATCTTCTGAGTGACAAAGATTTAGGGCCAAGAAGCATTTCTGGACCCTGATGCGTCGCCGCGGGGCTCTGATTAGGAGAGCTCCTCCTGCTGAGAACCATGCTCCCACGTAACTTCATGGGCATCCACGAGTTCGAGCTGACGGTACATCTGACCAACGCGGAACCTGACCAATGTGACTAAGAATCCGCGGGCAGACGCGTCACCCCTGACTAGAAATGGGCAGATATGTATCGTCGGAGGGTAGGTAGTTCCGGTACTGTCTTAGGGAGCATCAACGTCCGAAAGCGGCGGAGGAAATACGGGCGAAATGCGCGCCGAGTTGGTGAAACATACGTCCTCGCCGCGCACTTGCAGTTTCGTGTGGGATACTGGTTTGGGCGTGGTTACGCTTCATTGAGCGCGAGGTCATCATGCACGCGACCTCCTTCGCTGGCTGTTCCATGCGCCGTCCCATCGGCGCGAACATGGACGCCAGATGTAATGCAGTCACACTAACTGTCTGTATCCAACCCTCATGGATCACCGCAGCAAATCGGCGACAGCTACTGTACTCGTACCTCGACGTACTGTAGCAAGCCAGCGGGCATGCTACTGCGCATCGGTGGTGGGAAGCTGGGCGATGCTCGCCTCCTGCGCCTCTCTAAGCGCTTCGCTCACCCCGTCCTCCTCCGCCGCTTCCGTGTGCTCCCCGCTCTCCCCAACAATGGTGACCTCTGAGCTCTCCTCGATGTACTCAATCTCCTGCGACTCCGCGTCCGCGCTGTCTGCCGTGTCGGTCTCCCGGCTCATGTGCATCTCTACCCTCTCCGCCGGAGTGGCGGCCTCGGCCTCGACCACGTCCGATCCGCGTGCCTCGTCCGACGCTTCTATCACTGCAGCCTCTTCAGCTGGGGGCTCATGTGCTGGCGCAATAGGGGCGTGCGAGTCTGCATCGTCCACTTCCATATCGACTACGTCCATCTCCTGCGCCTCTTCCCCATCGCCCTCCAGCTCTCGGTGATGAGCAGCCAATTCCGGTATCACAGGCAGCGTCCCACCGGAGCGAAGAGCCACGGGAGAGCCAAGGGGTGGGTAGATTACGAGCGTATTCGGGTGCGTTGCTGGGCTCTCCGGTGCATGTGCCAAGTCGGGCAGGGGTATCTGGCTAAGCCCTGGGGAAGCAGCGAGCAGTGCGGGGCTAGGAGTGAATGCGGCTTCCTCGACCGCGTTGGCAGCCTCGTGGCTTGGACTAGCGATGCTCTGAGCGAGCGAACCTTGATCGGAGGTGCCGGAGCCGGACTCGGACGGGCCCGAAGAGGAAGGAACCGCATCGGACAGGTTCAGTGCGCTGAATTGCACCATTGTGTTCGTGCGCGTAAGCTCGGTGCCGAAGAGGCCGGCCGGGTCGACAGATGATGAGGTGGTGGACGGGATCATGAGGAACTCGGGCTCGAGGATATCATCGTACGTCCGCACTAGCGCGTTGAACCGCGCATACACGGAGTGCTCGACCTGTCACGTCCACGTCAGTGATCCTGATATGAGATCCAACCAGTAAATGGCACCCACCTCAGACTCCTCGAACACCTCTCGGTGATGGAAGTACGCGTGGCCGAACACACGCGCTAGGCGACGTGCGATCGCGGACAGATGCCTCTGCGAGGTTTGTGGGATCGACAAGCGGGAGGGGAAGTTTTTCGGTGAGTTGAGCGTCGCGGTGATGTGATCCATCGTGTGTAAAATATAGTCTATCGCGCAACATTGCTGGCATATAGTCAGGTTTATCGTGGTGGATCCTGATGGAACAGAGGACGAACCCCCATCGTCGATTGCGACGACCCATGTGCGCTGCATAGATAAGTCCACTCGTTCGCCCTCATCTCCGGACAGCCCGCACGCGTGCAGTCCTCCTGAAGTCGGGTGATGAGAGGGTAGTTCATGTCCTCTACTAGTCGTCTAGACGTGACGCGTCAGCACAGAGTCAGCAGAACAGAGAGCAACGCACCGTATCTGCTCATAGACCCATGCCCATTTCTCTACCTCCTCTCCATCACCACCCGTCGGAAGCTTGGTCAGTTCCTCTACCGCATGTGTATCGTATCGCAGGAGGAGGGCCAGGTACTCCTGCAACTCGAAGGCGCTGTCGATCGACGCGAGCGATGGTGGCGTGCTGGGAGCGGGGAAAGCGTGTGCGAGAGGGGTACCGGGGTACAGCCGGGTTAACAGAACCTCACCCATAGCGAACAACAAACTGGTGAGGTATGAGCGAAGATGGGAGGTATGGACGGAGGGAAGGGAGATGATGAATGGTTGTTGGACGACCTCGGCAGTCCGTGCTGTCTGGAGGACGACACGCAACACAATTTCGCCCAGCACCGCCACATAGCAACGCGTCCCTGATCAAGGTCCATCATGATCATCATCGACAATCAAACTGGTTAAAAATCTCGTTTGACTGTAGCTGAGCTGGATATACGCGATTACTTGGTTATAACCCGCATAGATGATTTTATTGGCATAAGACATTGTGGAAGATCAATCCTCGTTATTGGCTCATTCAGGCCAAACACCTTATATGCGTCACGCGTTGCCATCCTTGCGTCCTCCTGATCTCCCTCATGAACTTCCAGAGTGCTTATATAATGTCAGGAACCTGGCTCCCATCCCCGAGCAGATCACGAGACGTAGCATCATATTTATCCAATTGTTGGTGAGGTTCTCGTACCAGGCCTTCCGAGCTTCATTTGCTTGTCATTCTGCCCACACGCGCAGGTTTCCGTGGACGAAACTGTGGCTTCGACAATACCTACCAGATACCGCTCTTCCTGTACCCCTTTTGGGCCCTGAGAGAATAGGCAAAACTTCTATTGCTGCTGCAGTCATCAATGACACGCGCGAGACCGAGTATCGACATTGTATATGTTTTCGTCAGCTACGAGTATAACTGAGCCTTCAAGTTGGGTACAGAGGACCCCATACGCGCGGGTCGCGCCGGTCACATGAAGCGACGAGATGGGTCTGAACGCGCCATCTGGTGGGTCTCGCAGAGGGCGAAAGGGTCTATTTGGCCAGTCCCTTTACGTGCAGTCGAGTCTCCTCCAATGCCCATTGTCCCGTTCGAAAGACTGATGTTGATACTGTTGATAATCAGGATTACCAGATTCTGCACGGCCACGAGATGGTCAATACCATTGATTCCGGGCCGTATCATGCAGCAGAGGAGGAGCACGGCTCTTTGACGCCCGCAGTGTACCGCTTTTGTCACCTTCTCCGGACGCGCCAATCAGTCTCGGAAATGTTCCGCAAACCCGGCGCCTACTTATGGCATCTCCCGCCCTGGGCTCTCCCGCTGGCCATCTCCGCTACTCCGTGCACCACTGCGGCCTGCCTCTGTCCATCGTCTTGCCTCTTCCCACAATGTGACAGCCGGGCGGTGTTTCCTTGTACCTGCAGACACGGCCACAAACCATCTCCTCCACGGACGGTAACATGGACGTCCATCTCCAGAGCAGTACCGATGATCAGCCCTCGAAATTCAGTCCGAGCGCGAAAGATCCAAGCCCGTGTGAGGTTGGAGCAGAGCGCCTGAAAGCGAGAGTCGAGCAGCTGAAGAAAGACTTGCTGGAGGTCCGCTCACAGGCCCTCCAGTTGAGTACGGTGCGCACTTTCATTCTATGCCAATCCCGTGCCGCTCACAAACGCTACTCAGGGCGTTAAAACGAAGCAGAAGGAGTGCGAGGCGCTTGCCCATCGGCTTGCAGAGACGATAGACGATGAAATCCAATACGCGTCTACAGGCGCTGACAGTGCCGGGGTTTGCAACAGCATGAAGGAGCTTGTTACGTGAGCTACGTATTTCGGCACATTTGCGTGGGCTCATGACGGCCTGCCGCAGCGTGGGGACAGACGTGGCGTCCTTCCTGCGACGATATGCCGAGAAGAATGTCCTTCAGCGTGTGCTGAAGCGTTCAAAAATGGACGACGATATCCTAGCGTTACACAGCAGACTTACCAATGTCGTCCAAACCACCAATGTAAGATCCCAATTACGATACATTCCAGGATAATAACTCTTCCTGGCAGGTGTCTATGCTATCTACTCTATCGCTCTCGCCACAGAACAGGATTCCCACTGCATCTCGTGGTCCCTGGCAGCTACCGAACTGTGAACTGCCGCCTAAACCCCAAATCTTCTTTGGCAGAGATGGCGAGGTCGAGCTTCTCGTCCAAGCTTTAGTCGATTACTCTGCTACACACTTGGCCATCCTCGGCCCGGGAGGAATGGGGAAGACGACGACGGCGACGGCTGTTCTGCACAACGAGGCAGTCGTCCGCAAATTCTCGTCTCGACGCATCTTCATTAGCTGCGAGGGCATCACATCAGCACACGGCATTCTCATGGCCATCGCGAAGATTCTCAAGCTTGCCGATCACGAGGACTGCCGTCAAGCTGTACTCCGACTTGTGTCTTCCATATCCCTTCCGATTCTGTTGTTCCTCGATAATCTTGAATCTGCGTGGGACTCGGAGGACCAACCGGCAGTGGAGGAGATGCTAGCGGAGCTGGCCAATATCCGACATCTCTCGCTGATGGTGACGATGCGAGGGACTGTTCGGCCTTCCCAGGTCGACTGGACACATCCTGTATCGCAGGCCCTTCAGCCGTTGGCGTTGGATGCCGCCCGTCAGATTTTCGTGACCATCAGCCGTCGCGTGGACCCTACCAGGGACGTCGACAAACTTTTGGCGCTGCTCGATGGGCTACCATTGGCGATCACCCTCATGGCCTTCCAGGGGCAAGTCTCGACCGCACAGGAACTCATGAAGGCATATGATAATGAGAAGACTCAGCTTCTACGGCGGGGACGGAATCGACGTCTGACAAGTGTGGAGGTCTCCATCGAGGTATCACTGAACTGCATGACGATGCAACAGCACCCGGAGGCATTGGAACTGCTCGGGCTCTTGTGCCTGCTTCCAGAGGGCATGGGCATACGCAAGATGGCAGACGCAGTACCCTCCCTGGAGAGACCTGGAGAAGCGGCTAGAACACTTGAACAGGTTGCTTTAGCAAGTGGTCATCGAGATCGGCTTCGGATTTTGTCGCCAATTCGGGACTTCATTCTTATGTCGAAACCTCCGAACGGTCGACATCTGGACGAACTGCGAGACTACTTCATGGGGCTCTGTTCGCGAGCCGATAATGTTGGAACAGCGACCGGCAAGCAGAACGCCGAATTTCTTTCTATCGAACTCGGTAACATCACTTCCGTACTGGTCCACTTCTGGAAGGCACTTCCTGATGGCGACAACATCCCTCGGCTCTTCTCAGCCACGAGACAGGCTGCGCATTTCTCATCCATGTGTAGTCGCGGTGATCCGACAACATTGCTTGCAGAAGCCCAGAGAAGACTGGACGTGATGCAATACCGTCATGAAGCTGCTGAATGCAGGCGTCGCCTAGGTGACGTCCTCCACTCGCATTGTCGATATGCGGAAGCGATCACAATGCTGGGGGAGGCCAAATTGGGGTTCGGCGCGGCGGACAGGCCGCTTGGGGCGGCACAGTGCACGCTACGGCTGGGCAACGTCCTGCGTATGCAGTCTCGCTACACGGAAGCGGTGCCAATGTTGGAGGAGGCCAAGTTGGCGTTCGAGGCGATCGGCGAACCTCAAGGGGCGGCGCATTGCACACAAAGCCTGGGCGACGTCCTCCGTATGCAGTGTCGCTACACGGAAGCAGTGCCAACGTTGGAGGAGGCCAAGTTGGCATTCGAGGCAATCGGCGACGCGCTTGGGGCGGCGCAGTGCACGGAAAGCCTGGGCGAAGTCCTGCGTATGCAGTCTCGCTACACGGAAGCGGTTCCAATGCTGGAGGAGGCCAAGTTGGCGTTCGAGGCGATCGGCCAGCCGCTTGGGGTGGCGCAATGCACGCAAATACTGGGCGACGTCCTGTATGAG
>KV417322.1:148135-166500 GCA_001630345.1 Calocera viscosa TUFC12733
GCGGTGGCAATGCTGGAGGAGGCCAAGTTCGCGTTCGAGGCGATCGGCGAGCCGCTTGGTGCCGCACAGTGCACGCAAAGTCTGGGCGACGTCCTGCGTATGCAGTCTCGATACACGGAAGCGGTGGCAATGCTGGAGGAGGCCAAGTTGGCATTCGAGGCGATCAGCCAGCCGCTTGGAGCGGCGCAGTGCACGCAAGGCCTGGGCGACGTCCTGCGTAGGCAGTCCCGATATGCGGAGGCAGTGCCGATGCTGGAGGAGGCCAAGTTGGCGTTCGAGGTGATCGGCTACCGGCTTGGGGCGGCGCAAAGCACGACGTCCATCGGCCGCATCCTGTTGCAACAACATCGATTGGAAGAAGGCATACTTACTTTGGAGAGAGCAGAGGTAGAGTTCCTTGACATCGGTAATCGCGCTGGAATGGCAGAGTGCAGTGAGTTACGTGGCAATGCCTTGCGTGTTCAGCAGCGCTATGAAGAAGCAAGGTTACAGCTGATAAGAGCCAGGGCCATCTATCAGGAGCTCGGTTTGGTAGAGGATGTTGAGCATTGTTCGGAATCACTGGCTGCATTGCCGATGGAGGCGGTAGAGTGAGGTCGTCGATTCCGCCTGTGCACGTAGTAAGCGTGCATGTTCACTCTTGCATGCTTAGTCATAGATGGTGTTCGTGAATAGTACATATACTCACTAGCGCTTGTACGCAACGTGGCCCATGATGGGAATGAACGCACCGCGTCTTATCGCCGTGACCAGCGCTGGAGAC
The DNA here is from genome assembly GCA_001630345.1 of Calocera viscosa TUFC12733. NCBI lineage: Eukaryota > Fungi > Basidiomycota > Dacrymycetes > Dacrymycetales > Dacrymycetaceae > Calocera > Calocera viscosa. The sequence continues at coordinate 148,899 of KV417322.1, forward strand.
ACATCCTGCACATTTCCTCAACATTCGCCGCTCACTCCCTTAGCCATTCATGTACCCATGATCGCCAATACCAAGGAGGGCATCCAAAACACGGCCCCTCCGCGCAGGCAGTCACGATGGGTCGTTCACACCTTGATAAGCAATTGAATACATTCTTCCTCGCCCTCAATTATAGCGCTCCGTTCCACACTCACCATCTTCGTCATGTGGGGTAATGAGATAGCGAAACATAGTATGAGCATCTATGGAAGAACAGGTATCAGCATCAAGCGGGTGAGCAGATAGGAAGAAGAGAACACACCTCGACAGCACCCGGCGCTGGTCTCCTAAGCAGCTCGGCACGGAGGTCACGACCCATATCAACTCGGGCGAGGCACCATCCCCTCGGGAGAGCAGTGTCTCTCGAGCCTCAGCGCGCGTCTGCCTTGGCGATCAAGACAGGTCGTGGTCAACGAGATGATTCGGGCGCACCTCGTCAACTTCGTCACCTCGCGCCCTCAATCTATGATCGAAATCGACCCATTCTAATCGTCCAGCTCGCCCAGCCTTGCTCGGTACGCGGGAGGGTAGTGCTTGAAGGTTTCATGCCACTGTTGGAGCATGTGGGCCCGCTGCGGAACCTGCATAGGTCTGTCGAGTCTTCCGCCGATTTGTTGCATACATCAGAACGAGCAGCTCCGAGGTAGACGATAGCAGGTCTGGGATGGAGGACCCGATTGGCCTTCGATTTTACGAATGAAAAGTTGCAGGCGCACCGGCTAAGGACGACGACCCCGACTGTCATCCGTTACAAGCACGCTGCTCAACCTCACCAGCTCCCTCCTATCCGCAGCTCGGCGGTGTGGACTCCCGGTCGCGGAGGGCGTCCTGCCTCGCCATCGCATGCATCATCGGGCTTGATAGTCGAGATCTATGTGAAGATTGTGTCCAAAAATGTTCGGCAGCAAGCGGGGTGAGGGAACGGACGGGCAAGCCAGTCAGACCACAACTGACGATGTCGGTTGAGTTGCTCGACGCGTGCTAAGCAGAACATCCCGCCGGATGTACAATCAGAGACCGCATGGTAGTTTTTCATGTTTATCTTTGTGATCAGATTGTTCACCATCAGCCATGATCTTGCGCTGCGTGCTTGCCTGTGGACACTGAGAGTGCTCCTCATGCAATGACATGGCACCTGCCCTTTCATTTCGGCACGTCGCATCGCGTCATATGGATGGGGACCGAAATGGCGTTTTGAATCAGACTGTGACCAAACGAGGTGCGCTAAATTTGATCTTTCCATGCGCTCGGACCCTTGTGTGCCTTTCTAGTCGGACGACCGTGTGCGCATTGCGGCCGAAAGGTTGAGGGAGAGTGTTGTTCAGAGGTTGAACAGAGACCGAGGGAGGAATGCCAAGCCAAAGTAAAAGGCTTGGCGTGCCTGACGCGGCCGGCGGTTCGGTCATCACACGTGGTGGAGGACCCTAATGCGGATGGCACGTTGCTGCTATTCTCGTCCTCTAATGGCTCTTCTCCTCGCCACCATCTCCAGCTCATGCACCCGCGCTCTCCCCGGCTCATCTACTCCGAGTCCGGATTAACGGCATGCGGAGGCCGAGTAGAGACAGGGTACAAGAACTCAATGCCCATGCGGTCCTCCGAACGGCCGCAGTGGCTACCTGCCGAGGTCGTCATCTCCCGAACCTACAAGCCGCATGGAACATTGGCTTGGCAAAGCTCAGATAATTTCCTAATCTGATATAAAATCAGCCAGCATGCGGCGACTAGTACTACAGCGGCTCCAGTTCAAGTCAGTTAGCTCACGACTTGTCTTTTTGCACAATGGTCGGCATCATCTCCCTCCTCCTCTCCGCTTCCCTCGCGCTCGCGACGCCCACCGAGCTCGCTCCTCGCTGGCCGCCCGTGCAGACGACCGAGTGCAATGGCAAGGAGTACGTCTACCAGGGTCTGACCGGCTTCGGTACCGTCGCCTCCAACTTCCGTGACAAGTACGGTGACACGCTCTCCTTCGGCTCGTCCGCCGCGGTCGAGCCCAAGACCTGGAAGCTCCTCCCTAACGGCACCCTTACCGGCACGCTGTGGATGCTTCCCGACCGCGGCTGGAACACCAACGGCACGACCAACTTCCAGCCCCGCGTGCACATCTTCGACATCTGGTTCGACCCTCTCGTCGACGGTGCGCCCGAGCCCGCGCCCCAGAACCTCATCTTCGGGTACAAGGACACCGTCCTGCTGTTCGATCCCAGCGGCAAGGCCACCACTGGCCTGGACGCCAACACTGCCCTCAACTTTTCTGGCTTACCCTCCATGCCTGCTGCTGCATTCTCCGGTGACGGCTGGGGCGGACCCGGTAACGGCGACACGCGCGTCACGCTCGACTGCGAGGGTATCGTCCTCGACCACGACGGCACGTTCTGGATCTCGGACGAGTATGGGCCGTATATCTACCGTGCGCATCGCTATACCGGATATGATAGTTTTGAAACTGATTCTCGATAGATTTCACCCGCGACGGCGCGATGTTTGATGCGCTTGCTCCCATGGAGGCGCTCATCCCCCGCCGGAATGGCTCCCTCTCCTTCGCGTCCGACAACCCGCCGATCTTCAACCCCTCCGCGGTGCCCATCCCCGCCAACCCCACCACGGGTCGCTCGAACAACCAGGGCTTCGAGGGCCTTGCTGCTGACCCGAGCCGCGAGCACTTGTGGGCGCTCCTGCAGTCCGCCACGGTGCAGGACGACGGCACGGACGTGACCAAGCGCCGGTGGACGCGCCTGCTCAAGTACACCCGTGAGCAGAGCACGTACGTGTATGAGGACGCCTGGGCGCTCGGCCTCCCCACCTATCTCACCGCTGCCAACGCCACTCGCGTCGCTGCCCAGTCCGAGATGCACTATCTCTTCGACGACCAGTTCTTTGTCCTCCCCCGCGACTCGTCTGCCGGCCACGGCATGCCCAGCTCGCTCTCGCTCTACCGCCATATCGACATCTACGATATCTCCGCCGCGTCCTCCATCCACACGCGCGCCCTCGACGCTTTCAACGGGACGATCGCGCCGAACGGCACGCTCCGCGCGGACATCACCCCTGCACTGTACTGCAGCTTCATCGACTTTAACGACAACACCGAGCTTGCCAAGTTTGGCCTTCACAACGGCGGCGCGGACGACGACAACCTGCTGAACGAGAAGTGGGAGGGTATGGTCGTGCTCCCTGCGGACGGCAAGGAGGCCAAGGATGGCTGGTACTACATCATCGCCACGAACGACAACGACTTTGTGACCCAGGACGGGTACATGAACTTTGGCCAGATCCAGTACAAGGACACGAGCGGCTTCAACTTCAATAACGAGGCGCTTGTGTTCAAGGTCCAGCTTCCCAAGGGCGCCAGGCCTTTCAGCTAGACGTTGAGCGCGATTGACGTTAGCTACTTTATTGACCCCCAAAATGTTATTAATGGACTGTTGTCTTTTTGTGCGTGGCGCAAGAAGGGTCTCAGGGCAGCATCATCGTTTGGTGAGCTGACTAAGCGAACTTTTTGAGGCGCACTCGTCTGTCCCAGCGTGCTCAGCAAACGCCTCACGCCTCACCAATGGGATGACCACCACCACGCTCTCCTCTGAACCATATCAATCCTACTACAGCCTCCTCGGCGTACTGCCCAATGCGACTCCGCAGCAGATAAAGCAGGCGTATCACCGGCTGGTGCTGCGGCATCATCCTGACAAGCGTCGCACGCCCCGGTCCGGCTCTGTCAGCCCGCCGAACGGCGCATCTCTTTCGCTCCCACAACCAGAGACGGTCGATATTGGTCGCTTGACGGTAGCTTACGCGACTCTCTCCTCTTTGGAACGGAGAAACGAGTACGATGAGCGGTTGAGGGACGAGGCGAGTGGCGCTGCACCGAGGGAGGACCTCCTGGAGACGAAGATCCGCCGTCCTGCCGAGGTCGTCTCCTTAGACGAGTTCAACATGTCCGTAGATGACAGAGGGGAGCTGTGGACATATCCGTGCCGGTGCGTCGTTCTCTTCCCTTCAAATGGGTCTGGTGTGCTTACGCATCTGGGCGTGTGACTAGGTGCAGCAGCCTGTACAAGATCAGGGAAGCGGATATGGAGGCGGATCTGCATTTGCTCGAATGCGGCGGGTGCTCGGAGGTCGTATGGGTGGAGTATGAAGAGGCAGGAGAGGATATCACAGACATCGGATTGGATGGAGAGCAGGAGGGTGACTAGGAGACGGGACTACGTGTGGTGCTCGCCATGCCATAGCTGCACGATCAGCGACTCGGCAATCCCGATTCGTGAACGCGGAGAAGAATTCGACTTGCCACGGCATGCGTCATGGTGCTAGATATTCGATATCTGAGTGAAAGCTCAGCTCCGAGAACAATGGACAGCAAGCGGAGGGAGGGGAAGCGGCGGAGATGCCTGCACAATTGGTGTAGGGTTCTGTTGAGGCGGGCTGCGTGCAGAGTTGTCGAATGAGACGGTATAGTATCGGGGACGACGTTGGGAGGGAGTGCTTTTATGTGGTCCAGGGAGATACATAGGTAGATCAATTGGATTGGACTCGGCGCGTCGATATCAATCACAGAGGACCGCATTGGGTCGCGCCAGTCACATGAGGCTGGATGGGTCTGAGCGCACCTTCTCTCGGGTCTCGCGAGGCGAAGGGTCCAAGTCGAGTCTCTACAACGCCATTGTCACGACAGACCGATGGTGATACTGTCGATAATGAAGATTACCGGACTCTGCACAGACACGAGATGGTCAATACCCTTAATTCCCGGACGTATCATCGAGCGCAGGAGGGGCGGCGCTCTTTGACGCCTGCATCGTGCCGTTTCTGTCACCTTCTGCGGACGCGCCCAATCAGTCTCGGAAATGTACTGCAAACCCGGCGCTTACTTATGACATCTCCCGCGCTGGGCTCTCCCGCTGGCTATTTCAGCTACTTCGTGCACCGCTGCGGGCTGCCCCTGCTCACCATCTTGCCTATTCCCACAGGTTGACAGTTGGGCGGCGTTTCCTAGTGCCTGCAGACACGGGCACAAATCATCTTCTCTACGGACGGCAACATGGACGTCCATCTCCAGAGCGCTGCCAACAATCAGCCCTCGAAACTCATTTCGAGTGCAGCAGACCCAGCCCCGAGTGACGGTGGAGCAGAGCACATGAAGGACAGAGTCGAGCAGCTGAAGAAAGACTTGCTTGAGGTCCGCTCACAGGCTCTCCAGCTGAGTACGGTGCGCCTTTTCATTCTACGCCAATCACTTGCTCCTCACAAACACTGCTCAGGGTGCTAAAACCAAGCAGCGGGAGTGCGAGGCACTTGCTCGTCGGCTTGTGCAGACGATAGACGATGTAATCCGATATGCGTCTACACGCGTTGACAGTGCTCGGCTTTGCAACAGTATGGAAGAGCTTGTTGGGTGAGTTGTGCATTTCGGCCCGTTTCCTTGGGCTCAGGACGGCCTGCCGTAGCGTCGGCACAAATGTGGCATCCTTCCTGCGACAATGTGCACAGAAGAATGTCATTCAGCGTGCGCTGAAGCGTTCAAAAATGGACGACGACATCCGAGCGTTACACAGCAGGCTTACCAATATCGTCCATACTGCCAATGTAAGAGCCCAATTCCGATACATTCCAGGATAATTAATCTTCGTGGCAGGTCTCTATGCTATCCACTCTTTCGCTCTCGCCATACACCATAATTCCCACTGCACCTCGTGGTCTTTGTCACCTACCGAGCTGTGAACAGCCTCCTAAACCGCAAATCTTCTTCGGCAGAGATAGCGAGGTGGGCCTGCTCGTTCAAGCTTTAGTCGATAACACTGCTGCGAACTTGGCCATCCTCGGTCCGGGAGGAATAGGGAAGACAACGACGGCCACGGCTGTTCTGCACAATGATCGAGTTGTCCGCAAATTCTCGTCTCGCCGCATCTTCGTCAGCTGCGAGGGCATCACTTCAGCGCACGGCATTCTTATGGCCATCGCAAGAATTCTCAAGCTTGCCGATAACGAGGACTGCCGTCAAGCTGTACTGCGGCTTCTGTCTTCCGTATCCCTTCCGATCCTCTTGTTCCTCGATAATCTTGAATCGGCATGGGACTCAGAGGACCAAGCGGAAGTGGAGGAGTTCCTCGCGGAGCTGGCCAATATCCGGCATCTGTCCCTGATGGTGACGATGCGAGGGACTGTTCGCCCGTCCCGGGTCGACTGGACACTTCCTGTAACGCCGACCCTTCTGCCGCTGGCGTTGGATGCGGCCCGTCAGATCTTTGTGACCATCAGCCGTCGCGTGGAGCCTACCAGCGACGTCGACAAACTTCTGGGGCTGCTCGATGGGCTACCTTTGGCTATCACTCTCATGGCTTTCCAGGCACAAGTCTCAACAGCACAGGAGCTGATGAGGGAATACGATAAGGAGAAGACTCGGCTCCTGCAACGCGGACGAAATCGACGTCTGACGAGCATGGAAGTCTCCATCCAGGTGTCCTTGAACTGCCTGACGATGCAAGAACACCCAGAGGCGTTGGAACTGCTCGCGATCTTGTCCCTGCTTCCGGACGGCATGAACAAACGCAAGTTGGCAGAGGCACTACCCTCCCTGGAGAGCCCCGGAGAGGCAGTTCGAACACTTGAACAGGTTGCTTTGGCAAGTGGTCATCGAGATCGGCTCCGGGTTTTGTCGCCAATTCGGGAGTTCATTCTTGTGCGGAAACCTCCAAATGGTCGACCTCTGGACGATCTGCGAGACTATTTCATGGGCCTATGTTCCCAAGCCGAGGACGTTGGAAGAGTCAGCGGAAAGGAGAGCGCCGAATTTCTCTCTGTCGAATTCGGTAACATCAATTTCGTGCTGGTCCACTTCTGGAAAACGCCTCCTGATGGCAGCGACATACCTCAGCTCTGTACAGCCACGCAACAGGTTGCAGAGTTCTCATTCATCTGTAGTCGCGGGGATGCAACAGCATTGCTTGCAGAAGCCCAGAGAAGACTTGACATGATGCAATACCGTCATGAAGCTGCTCAATGCGGGCGGCGCCTAGGCGACGTCCTGCGTATGCAATCTCGATACACGGAAGCGGTAGCAATGCTGAAGGAGGCCAAGTTGGCGTTCGAGGTGATCGGTGAGCCGCTTGGGGCGGCGCAGTGCACGCAAAGCCTCGGCGAGCTCCTGCGTATGCAGTCCCGATACATGGAAGCGGTACCCATGCTGGAGGAGGCCAAGCTGGCGTTCGAGGCGATCGGCGCGACGCTTGGGGCAGTGCAGTGCACGCAACGCCTGGGCGAGCTCCTGCGTCTGCAATGTCGATACACGGAAGCGATGGCAATGCTGGAGGATGCCAAGTTGGCATTCGAAGCGATCGGCGAGCCGCTTGGGGCGGCGCAATGCACCGGGAGCATGGGCGACGTCCTACGTATGCAGTCCCGATACATGGAAGCGGTACCCATGCTGGAGGAGGCCAAGTTGGGGTTCGAGGCACTGAGCATGCCGCTTGGGGCGGCCCAATGTGCGCAAAGCCTGGGCGACGTCCTGCGTATGCAGTCTCGATATTCAGAGGCCGTGCCAATGCTGGAGGAGGCCAGGTTGGCATTCGAGGCACTCCGCCAGCCGCTTGGGGCGGCCCAATGCGCCCATAACCTAGGTGACATCCTGCGTATGCAGTGTCAATATGCAGAGGCCGCGCCAATGCTGGAGGATGCCAAGTTGGCGTTCGAGGCAATCGGCGACCCGCTTGGAGCGGCGGAATGCGTGCAAAGCTTGGGCGAGCTCCTACGTATGCAGAGTCGATACGCGGAGGCGGTGGCAATGCTGGAGGAGGCCAAGTTGGCATTCGAGGCGATCGGCGACCCGCTTGGGGCGGCCCAATGTACGCGAAGGCTGGGAGACGTCCTGCGTATGCAGTGTCGATACACGGAAGCGGTGGCAACGTTGGAGGAGGCCAGGTTGGCGTTCGAGGCGATCGGCGAGCCGCTTGGGGCAGCGCAGTGTAAGGAGAGCCTGGCCAATGTCCTGCGTATGCAGTGTCGATACACCGAAGCGGTGGTAATGCTGGAGGAGGCCAAGTTGGCATTCGAGGCGATCGGCGCGGCGCGTGGCGCGGCGCAATGTACGCAACGCTTGGGCGACGTCCTGCGTATGCAGTGTCGATACACGGAAGCGGTGGCAACGTTGGAGGAGGCCAGGTTGGCGTTCGAGGCGATCGGCGACCCGCTTGGGGCGGCCCAATGTACGCGAAGGCTGGGCGACGTCCTGCGTATGCAGTCTCGATACACGGAAGCGGTGCCAATGCTGGAGGAGGCCAAGTCGGCGTTCGACGCGATCGCCGTGCCGCTTGGGGCCGCGGAATGCAAGCGAAGCCTGGGCGAGATCCTGTGTATGCAGTCCCGATACACCGAAGGGGTGATAATGCTGGAGGAGGCCAAGTTGGCGTTCGAGGCGATCTGCGGGACGCTTGGAGCGGCGCAGTGCACGCAACGCCTGGGCGAGGTCCTGCGTACGCAGTGTCGATACACGAAAGCGGTGGCAATGCTGGCGGAGGCCAAGTTGGCGTTCGAGGCCATCGGCGAGCCACTTGGGGCAGCGCAATGCACCGGGAGCCTGGGCGACGTCCTGCGTATGCAGTCCCAATACACCGAAGCAGTGCCAATGCTGGAAGAGGCGAAGTTGAAATTCGAGGCACTCGGCCAGACGCTTGGAGCGGCTCAATGCGCGCAAAGCCTGGGCGAAGTCCTGCGTATGCAGTCTCGCGATTCAGAGGCCCTGCCAATGCTGGAGGAGGCCAAGTTGGCGTTCGAGGCGATCGGCGACCCGCTTGGGGCGGCGGAGTGTAAGCGAAGCCTGGGTGAGCTCCTGCGTATGCAGTCTCGATACATGGAAGCGGTACCCATGCTGGAGGAGGCCAAGTTGGCGTTCAAGGCGATCAGCCTGCCGCTCGAGGTGGCACAGTGCACGGAAACCCTGGGCCGCATCCTGTTGCAACAAAACCGATGGGAAGAGGGCATCCTTCTTTTGGAGCAGGCAGAGGTGGAGTTTCTTGCCATCGGAAATTGTGCTGAACTCGCTCGGTGCACCAAGTTGCTTGGGAATGTCTTGCATCTTCGGCAACGGAATGAAGAAGCAAGGCTAAAGCTGATAAGAGCCAGGGATATCTATCAGGAGCTCGGTTTGGTGGAAGATGTTGTGGATTGTGTGAACACACTGGCCGCATTGCCGATGGAGATGGTAGAGTGAGGTCGTCGATTCCGCTTGCGCACGTCCTAAGCGTCCATGTTTACTCTTGCATGCTGCAGTCATAGATTGGGTTCGTGAATGCTATGTACCCAGTAGCGTTTGTATGCAACGTGGTCTATGATGGGAGTGAACGCACCGCCTCTTATCGCCCTGACCCGCACGGGAGACACCTGCTCCACATTTCCTCAACATTCCCCGCCTCCCTGAGCCATTCATCACCCACAACCGTTGTGACAAGCTGGGCATTCAAAACGCGGCACCTTGGTGCAGGCAATCACGATTTCTTTTGTCCTCTCCAATATCGGTTCACGATGCGTCGTTCACACCTTCGATACGTAAATGAATACATTCCTCCGCGCCCTCAATTACCGTATAGCCCTCGGTTCCACGCTCACCATCTCCGACAGGTGTGATAACGAGAGAGCGAATCACAGGCTGAGCATCTAGGCAAGAACGGGCATCAGCGTAAGCGTGAGAAGATGAGAAGAAGAGACCACACTTGGACAGTGCCCGGCACTGGTCTCCTAAGCAGCTCGGCACACATGCTGAGACCCATAACAGCTCGGCCGAGGGACCATCCCTTGGGGAGAGCAGCACCTCTCGAGTGCCGGCGTGCATCTGTCTTACGGATCAGCACAGGTCGTGGTCTACAAGATGCTTCGGGCGCACCTCGTCAACCTCGTCACATCGACCCACTCAATCCATGGTCGAAATCGGCCCATTATAATCGTCAAGCTCGCTCGGCCTTGCTCAGTACGCGGGAGGGTAGCACTTGTTGGTGTCGTACCGCAGTTGGTCAGGGAGGCACAGCTGCAGAACCGGGATAGGGAGGTCGAGTCGGGGGCTGTTTTGTTGCAGAATACCAGGAAAGCAGTTCTGAGATAGACAGCAGCAGGTCCTGTGCGGAGGAACCAGTCAGCCTTTGGTGGCATGAACGAGCAGTGGCAGATGCACCGTCTAAAGACGGGCCGACTATCATGATATACAGTACAAGCGCACTGTTTAACCCCACTAGCTCCCTCCTATCCGCAACTCGGCGGTGTGGATTCGCAGACGCGCATGACGTCCTGCCTCGCCATCGCATGCATCATCGGGCTTGATAGTCGATATCTGTGTGGATGGTCACGTCCGAGAACAATGGACAGCAAACGGAGGGAGAGGACGGACGGGTGAGGCGGGGATGGCTGCACAACTTGCGCAGGATCCTGTTGAGGTGGGCCGCCAACAGAGTTGTCAAATGAGACGGTAATGTTGGGGACGACGATGGGAAGGAGTGCCTTATGTGGACGAGGTGATACTGTACATACATATGTAGATGTCGAGGTGGCGGCTCCAATTGATTGGACTCGGCGAGTCGATCTCACGTAGAGAGGACCGCATCAGTAGTCAACACGCGCGGGTCGCGTCGGTCACATGAAGCTGAAGTGACCCTGGATGGGTCTGAACGCGCCATTTGGCGGGTCTCGCAAGGGGAAGGGTCTACTTGCATAGCCCCCCTTTTCGCGCCTCTCTACGTATTGTCCCGAAATACTGACCTTGATCCTATCGATCATGAGGATCGCCGGATTCTGCTCGGCCTCGAGAGGGTCAATCCGCTGGATTCCGGGACGTGTCATCCAGCGCAGCGTTCTTTGACGCCCGCGTCGTACCGTTTCTGTCACCTTTTCCGGCGCCCATTCAGCCTCGGGAATGCTCGGCAATCCCGGCGCTTACTTATGTCGTCTCCCGCCCTGGGCTTTCCCGCCGGCCATCGCAGCTACTTCGTGCACCACTGCGCCTTGCTTCTGTTTACATCTTGCCTCTTCCCACAGGGTGACAGTCGGGCGGCATTTCCTCGTATCTGCAGACACCGGAACAAACCATCTTCTCTACGGGCGGTAACATGGACGTCCATCTCCAGAGCGCTGCCAACAGTCACCCATCAAACCTCAGTCCGAGCACGGCAAACCCAACCCCGAGTGACGATGGAGCAGAGCACCTGAAGGAGACAGTCGAGCGGTTGAAGAAAGACTTGCTTGAGGTCCGCTCACAAGCCCTCCAGCTGAGTACGGTGCGCAATTTCATTCTACGCCAATGGCTTGTCGCTTACAAACAATGCTCAGGGCGGTAAAACGAAGCAGAAGGAGAGCGAGGCGCTTGCGCGTCATCTTGCGCAGACGATAGACGATGGGATCCAATACGCGTCTACCGGCGCTGACAGTGCTCGCGTTTGCAACAACATGGAGGAGCTTGTTTGGTGAGCTGCGCATTTCGGCCCTTTTCATTGGGCTCATAACGGCCTCCCGCAGCGTGGGGACAGACGTGGTATCCTTCTTGCGACAATGTACCCAAAATAATCTCCTTCAGCGTGCGCTGAAGCGTTCAGAAGTGGAGGACGACATCCGAGCGTTACACCGCAGGCTCACCAATGTCGTGCAAACTGCCAATGTAAGACCCCAATTACGTTACATTCCAGGATAACAACTTCGTGGCAGGTGTCTATGCTATCTACTCTATCGCTCCCGCCACACAACATAATCCCCACTGCACCTCGTGGTCCCTGGGAGCTGCTGAGCTGTGACCTACCGCCTAAACCGCAAATTTTCTTTGGCAGAGATAGCGAGGTCGACGTTCTCGTCCAAGCGGTAGTCGATAATACTGCTGCACATTTGGCCGTCCTTGGTCCAGGAGGAATGGGGAAGACATCGACTGCCACAACTGTTCTGCATCATGATCGAGTTGTCCGCAAATTTTCCTCTCGACGCATCTTCATGAGCTGTGAGGGCATCACATCAGCACACGGCATTCTCATGGCCATCGCGAAGATTTTCAAGCTTGCCGATCAGAAGGACTGCCGTCAAACTGTACTCCGCCTTCTGTCTTCCGTATCCCTTCCGCTCCTTTTGTTCCTCGATAATCTTGAATCTGCGTGGGACTCAGAGGACCAAGCGGAAGTGGAGGAGTTGCTCGCAGAGCTGGCCAATATCCGCCATTTGTCCCTGATGGTGACAATGCGAGGGACTGTTCGCCCGTCCCGGGTCGACTGGACACTTCCTGTAACGCAGGCCCTTCAGCCGCTGGCGCTGGATGCGGCCCGTCAGACTTTTACGACCATCAGCCGTCGCGTGGAGCCTGCCGGCGACGTGGACAAACTTTTGGGCCTACTCGATGGGCTACCATTGGCTATCACCCTCATGGCTTCCCAGGCTCAAGTCTCGACCGCACAGGAACTCTTGAAGGCATATGATAAGGAGAAGACTCGGCTCCTGCGGCGGGGACGGAATCGACGTCTGACGAGCATGGAGGTCTCTATCGAGGTCTCCCTGAACTGCATGACGATGCAGGAGCACCCGGATGCATTGAAGCTGCTCAGTATTTTGAGCCTGCTTCCGGACGGCATAGAGAAACGCAAGTTGGCCGAGGCAGTACCCTCCCTGGAGAGCCCCGGAGAGGCGGCTAGAACACTTGAACAGATTGCATTAGCAAGTGGCTATCGAGACCGGCTGCGAGCTCTCTCACCAATTCGGGAGTTCATTCTTGTGCGGAAACCTCCCAACGGTCGATGTCTGGACGAGCTGCGAGACAACTTTATGGGCCTCTGTTCAACATCCGATGATATTGGAACGCTCAGTGGGAAGCACAGTATCCAAGTTCTGTCGGCCGAATTCAGTAACCTCAACTCTGTACTTCTCCACTTCTGGAAAGCACCTCCTGACTCCGATAATATCGCTCGTCTTTTCCGAGCGACAGAGCAGGCTGCGTCCTTTTCATACATAACTGGCTATGGCGACTCGATACCCCTGCTGGCGGAGGCGCGCATGAGACTGGACACTATGCACCATCCTAATGAAGCCGCCCAATGCATCCGAAGACTGGGTGACGTCCTACGCATGCAGTATAGATTCGCGGAGGCAGTACCAATGCTCGAGGAAGCCAAGGCGGTGTTCGAAGCGATCGGTAACCGGAATGGTGCAGCCCAATGCGTTCGGAGCTTGGGTTACGTAATGAGCTCGCAGATTCGTTATATGGAGGCAGTAGCAATGCTGGAGGAAGCCAAGACGGCGTTCGAAGCGATCGGCAACCGGCTTGTTGCAGCCGAATGCACTCAGAGCCTGGGCGACATCCTGAGCGCGCAGTCTCGACACGTGGAGGCGGCAGAGATGCTCGAGGAAGCCAAGGCGGCGTTCGAGGCGATCGGCGACCGGATTGGTCCAGCTCAATGCAGTCGGAGCCTGGGCGAAATCCTGCGCGTGCAGTTTCTATATGTAGAAGCGGTGACGATGCTGGAAGAAGCCAAGTCGGCGTTCGAAGCGATCGGCGACCGGCTTGGTGCAGCCTATTGCACTCAGAGCCTGGGAAACGTCCTGCTCGGGCAGTCTCGATACGTGGAGGCAGCAGCGATGCTGGAGGAAGCCAAGGCGGCGTTTGCGGCGGCCGGTGAGCGGCTTGGTGCAGCCCAATGCACTCAGTCCCTGGGCAACATCCTGCGCGGGCAGTCTCGATATGTAGAAGCGGTGGCGATGCTGGAGCAAGCCAAGGCGGCGTTCGAGGCGATCGGGAGCCGGCCTGGTGCAGCACAATGCACTCAGTCCCTGGGCAACGTCATGCTCGGGCAGTCTCGATATGTACAAGCGGTGGCGATGGTGGAGGAAGCCAAGGCGGCGTTCGAAGCGATCGGCGACCGGCTTGGTACAGCCCAATGCTCTCAGAGCCTGGGATACATCCTGCGCGGGCAGTCTCTATATACGGAGTCCGTATCGATGCTGGAGGAAGCGAGGGCGGCGTTCGAGGCGCTCGGCAACCGGCTTGGTGCAGCCGAATGCGCTCAGAGACTGGGCGACAACCTGTACTTGCAGTCTCGATATACGGAGTCCGTAGCGATGCTGGAGGAGGCGAAGGCAGCGTTCGAGGCGATCGGCGACCGGCTACGTGCAGCCCAATGCGCTCGGAGCCTCGCCGACGTAATGAGCGTGCAGTCTCATTATATGGAGGCAGTAGCAATGCTCGAGGGAGCCAAGGCGACGCTCGAGGCGATCGGCAACCGGCTTGGTGCAGCCGAATGCACTCAGACCCTTGGCAACATCCTGCGCATGCAGTCTCGATATATGCAGGCAGTAGGAATGCTCGAGGAAGCCAAGGCGACGTTCGAAGCGATCGGCGACCGGCCTGGTACAGCGCAATGCACTCAGAGCCTGGGTTACATCATGCGCGGGCAGTCTCGATATATGGAAGCGGCAGCGATGCTGGAGGAGGCCAAGGCGGCGTTCGAAGCGATCGGCGACCGGCTCGGTGCAGCTCAATGCAGTCGGAGCCTGGGCGACATCCTGCGCGTACAGTCTCGATATGTAGAAGCGGTGGCGATGGTGGAGGAAGCCAAGGCGTCGTTCGAAGCGATCGGTAACCTGCTTGGTGCAGCCTATTGCACTCAGAGCCTGGGCGAAATCCTGCGCGTGCAGTCTCGACATATGGAAGCGGTAGCGATGCTGAAGGAGGCCATGGTGGCGTTCGAGGCCATCGGCAACTGGCGTGGTGTAGCCGAATGCACTCACAGCCTGGGTGACATTCTGCGCGTGCAGTCTCGATATGTAGAAGCAGTCGCAACGCTGGAAGAAGCCAAGGTGGCGTTCGAAGCGATCGATGACCGGCTTGGTGCAGCCTATTGCACTCAGAGCCTGGGCGAGATCCTGCGCGTGCAGTTCCGATATGTAGAAGCGGTAGCGATGCTGGAGCAAGCCAAGGCCGTGTTCGAAGCGATCGGGAACCGGTTTGGTGCAGCCGAATGCACTCAGGCCCTGGGCAACATCCTGCGCGGGCAGTCGCGATTTGTGGAAGCGGTCGCGATGGTGGAGGAAGCCAAGGCGGCGTTCGAAGCGATGGGCAACCGGCTTGGTGTAGCCCAATGCACTCAGAGCCTGGGTGACATCCTGCGCGTACAGTCTCGATATGTAGAAGCGGTACCGATACTGGAGGAAGCGAAGGGGGCGTTCGAAGCGATGGGCAACCGGTTTGGAACAGCCGGATCCAGTCAGAGCCTGGGCGATATAAACGCAGGTTATGCGCAGACTATGAGTTGGGATGGCTGGTTGGAACGAGATTGGTGGGATAACGGGGATGGATTTGAACGCAGGTGCGCCTGCGAGTACTTATCTCTCTCCAGTACAGCACTAACAAATTTTCACAGACTACGTCCGGCAGTGGGATGACCGATGCTGCTCACTCAGCATGTCTCACGTCGCCTAGCCCACATGCCTCTGTCTCTCGCTTATGACTCGTAATGCATTCCATGTCTCATGCCCGCATGCCGCTTGTCCGCACTCCACCAACACCTCCCCTTCAGCCCATCTGTCTGGACGTGTTCTTCAGTCCCACCATCTCAGCAAAGCGACGGTGTTTATCAGATGGTAGAGGCTTGGTGAGAATATCGGCGACCATTTGCTCAGTCGGGCAGTAGATGAGCTCGAGGTTGCTGTCGTCTATTGTGTTTCGTATGAAATGGTGTCTAATGTCGATATGTTTTGTTCGAGAGTGCAGGACCGGGTTTTGTATCAACTTGAGCGCACTTTGATTGTCGACATAGAGCGTGGTTGGACCGTCAAGTGAAATGCCGAGTTCGGAGAGTAGCGTGCGAAGCCAGAGGGCTTCCTTTGCAGCCTCTGTAAGGGCGATATACTCGGCCTCAGTGGTTGAGAGAGCGACGGATCTCTGCTTGCGAGCGGACCAGCTGATCGGCATTCCATGAAGAGTGAAGACATACCCGCTTGTCGATTTGCGGTCCTCCTGATCCCCACCCCAGTCTGCATCGCTCCATCCAACTAGCCCCTGTTCCCCTTCACGCTCTAGCACCAATCCTAAGTCTGTCGTTCCGGCAAGATATCGAAGAACTCGTTTGACAGCCAGCCAATGTTCACGTCCGGGGCTTGAGCTGAACTGACCCAGAGCACTGATGGCATATGCGAGGTCCGGACGTGTTGCAACTGCTGCAAAGTTGAGGCTACCGATTGCAGCAAGGTACGGTATCTCTCGCATTTCTTCCTGTTCGAGCTTTGTGACCGGACTGTGTGCCTTCGTGAGCCGTAATCCAGTGACCATAGGGGTGATGACTGGATGTGAATCTTGCATGCCGAAGCGAGTGAGGATGCGTTGTGCATAGTCTGCTTGGGAGACAAGGAGACGTCGCTTGGAGCGGTCTCGGCTTATCTGCAGACCAAGCAGAAGTGATGGTTCACCGGAGTCGACCATGTCATATGCTTGCTGCAACTTGGCTCGGATGGATGTGATGACATCCAGCTCTGGTCCAAGGACGAGAATGTCGTCCACATACAGCAGTATGTACACCGGGTTTGCCGTCGAGTTGCTCTTGTATAAGCTGTGATCAGCCTCGGAGCGTATGAGATTAAGTGATGTGAACGTCTTGTCGATCTTCTGGTTCCATGCACGTCCTGCCTGCTTCAGACCGTAAAGAGCTTTCTGTAGTCGGCATACGAGGTGCGGGTGTTTGGCGTCGATAAAGCCTGGTGGCTGTTCCATGTAGATTTCCTCTTCAAGCTCGCCATTCAGATAAGCGGTCTTGACATCCAGTTGAATGATGTCCCAATCTTGGGCAGCAGCGATAGCCAGCAGCGTTCGCAATGTTGTGAACTTGGCGACGGGTGCAAAGGTCTCGTCATAGTCGATACCCTCAATCTGCGTGAACCCGCGAGCGACCAAACGTGCCTTGTATCGTCCGTCCGTCTTGATCTTGTAGACCCACTTGCAGCCCACAGCTTGTCGACCAGGCGGTAACTCAGATAAGACCCATGTTCTATTGGTGAGTAGCGAGTTGTACTCATTCTTCATGGCCTGTTGCCAGTTATCTGCATCCGGGCCGGATAATGCCTCCGCCAGAGTAAGAGGGTCGGTGCTGGATGCATAAGCATAGACCGGCTCCATAGATGGCTCCACAACAGCATGATGTGCCAAGTTTCGTGCATCTGGGTTATTGGATCGCCGGTAATCCAGCTGAGGCACCCCACGGAAACGAGTCTCTCGCTGATTCAGCTCGAGTGGTTCTGGAGTTGGTGTCGGTGATGGGGGCGGCTCAGTCAATGGAGACAGAGGAATGTCGGGTTCATCTGGCTGAGCAGATGGTGCGTCCTGAGCACTCTCCTTTTTCGCAGATCTATTCTGACCATCGACCAGGACAGTTTCTGTGCTGTCCACAGCTGTCTCAGGTGCATCAACATCCGCATTCATGTCGATAAATCGTGCGTCCCTTGAGATGATGAGCTTGTGTTGATCGCTGATCCAGAATCGATAGGACGTGTTTTCGCCTTGGTGATAGCCTAGGAACTGGCACTTGATTGATTTGACATCGAGTTTAGTCCGGTCTGACTTTGGGAC